>CM077150.1:51986331-52094450 GCA_039583875.1 Platanthera guangdongensis
CCTGTCTTACCCTTCTGTGACACAAAGTCATCTATTAAGGTAGGATAGATTTTGGCTTAGAGAAACTAGCCACAATATCCTTCTCTTTCTGAAGTCTGTTTTTCCAGACTTTTTAATCTGATCATTTTTGAATGTGATTGTTCCCATTTGAATAACAGTTATGTTCTTCAATTTGACAATCTCATTCATCTTTTGATCCAACAGCTTCTCTGAATCAGATGCAGCCAATTAAGAGCTGTAATTTCCTTAGCCTGATTTTGGCCAGGTTTTGCTTCTCTTAAGTGCCTGCAACAAATCCCCATATTCATCTATCAGCTGATGAATATCTCCTTCAGAATCAGACCCATCTTCATCTCTTGAGGAGATGCATCTGATTCTGACCCAGTGAAGTAATCAGAATCTACAGATACACTTTTTACCTTACTGGGGCCAGGCTGATCCTAGCACTGGTCTTCTTCAGACACTACCATCAGTCCTTTGCACTGATGGTCTTCCTGCTCATAGATAGAGTCCAGTAATTGCATGAACTCATCCTCTTCTTCTGCAAATAGACCAATATATGCCTCAGCCTCAGATTCAGACTTGAAGTTGATTGATCTGTCAAACTTTCTCTTCTTAGCAACCAAGGATTTCTCCTTCTTGCTCTTGTGCTGAGAATTCTTTCTATTAACTGACTCCTTCCTTTGTCTGGACAGTCAGCCACAAACATGTCCAGGTTGTTGCAGCAATAACATATGATCTTGAATGTAGTTGACTTGCCAGGCTTTGTCCCATTCCTGTCCTTCCTGGATGATTTCCTTTCTGATAATAGTCATCCTTGTACTGAGATGAGATGGCTTAGATTTCCACTGCTTCTTCTTAAGAACCTCTGGGACTGCCTTGTGAATGCTGCAAAGTCTTCATCAGAATTACTGCTATCTGTACCGTGATTATCAGAATTTTCTGAAAGCACTTCTGCATCCTTCTTAGGAGATGATGGAGACATTCTCCTATTCTTCCTTGTGACTTCTACCTTGAAGGCCACAGACTTTTCTCTATAGTCACCCTTGGTATTTTTCTCTTCCTCCTTTCTGGCTGATAGCTGCATCTCATAAGACAGCAATTTTCCAAATAGTGTTGGAGGAGAAATCTCACCCAATCTGGCCACTTCCCTTATGGCACAGATCTTTGTATCCCAATCCTTAGTCAAAGACCTAACAAATTTATCATCCAGCTCATAAGTACTGAATATTCTTCCATAAGACATGAGTTCATTGACAATCCTATAGAACTTCTTATAACATTCATGTATACTTTCATACTTGGCTTGTCTAAAACTCTCATATTCTTAATTAAGCATAGACTTTCTGTCTTGCCTAACCTCTTCAGAACCCTCCATGTAGACAATCAATGTGTCCCACATCTCCTTGGAGGTTTTGTAGTGAATTAGATTCTGAATGTTGAATCATCAATAGCACTTACTATAATATTTGTGCTCTTTTATCCATTGTTGCCAAGATGATCTCATCTTTAGTCATCTCAGAAAAATCCTTTGGAATTCTTTGATTGGCATCAAGAACAGAAATCTTCATAGGAACATATGGTACTTCCTTAACTGTTATGTAAATTCTAGGATCAGATGCCTCCATAAATAATCTGACCCTTTCCTTTCATATTCCAAATATCTCCTTCCTGTAAATAGGCAATTTCATTTCACCAAGTTCTTTATGATTTTCTCCTGAACCCATTTTCTTGAACTTATTTCTACCTTACAGATCTCACTCAGACTGTTAAGTCTATCTTTTGAGCAACCTCCCTCTGATACCACTTGAAAGAATTAGTTCCTAAGCACCTAGAGGGTGGGGGGGGGGTGAATTGGTGTAATTCTTTTTTCTTCTAAGGCAGAATATCTATTCAGTTAATTATTCAGAAACTGTTAATTCTACAGCTAACACAACACAGAATTCACAGAATCACACAATCACAGATTGCACACAGATTTTATAGTGGTTCCCCAAGGTCTGGGTACAACCACTTTCCCCCTTCGCCTATCTAGCAGTGTGCTAGATTCGGCCTAACTTCTTCTCTTCACCTCAGATCCTCAGATCTTACAGCAGCTCAGAACCCAAACAAGGCTCCTACAACTCAGAGTGAGTCCATACTCCTACAGCTCAGGCAATCTGCCCTACCTCAGCCTTCAACAAGGCCTACAACTCATAGATCATAATCTCCTAAAACTCAGGCTCACAGCCCTACCTCAGCCTTCAACAAGGCCTACCACTCAGAGAAAATACTCTCCTACAACTCAGCCTTTATAAACACAGGCTTACAACTAAGATCTTATAAAGATCCTATAGAAAATAGATTTAACAATGTATTTTACCACCACCCTGGTAGAGAGAGAAAGGATGGATGACTTCTTGATCAGTTCTTGAAAGAATTTGATGGCAAAGAACAACCACTCTTAGCTTTCTTCAAAGCTTCTTGAATCTGAACTCAGTAGGGTGAACTCCTTTGAAGTTGATCTTCAATCAGCTTCTTTCTTGAATTCAGATCTCAATCTGAATCCTTCTTGGCTGACTGGTTCAGGATCTGCACTTGAGGGACTTGTTGATATAAGTCCCTTTCTTCACTTCAAAAGATGAAGCTCTCTCTCTCTCTCTCCAAATTCTTCTTAGATCTTCTGACGAAAATCTTCTTCTATTTTTGTGTAACTGTATGTGTATATATTCTTTCCTCTCAATCAGTCTTTCTGTCCAAGGAAAAATGCCTTTATATAGAATTTCTCCATGGTAACCGGCTGATCCAGTTTCTAACAAACTTCTGACAGCTCTAACAGTTGCAGTAGACCGGTTGGTAATGACAGCTGTCAAGTCATCCAGTCAATTCTTGAAACTCTGTCTCTATCAGCAAAGTGTCGAGACTGAACTTCATCATGTGTCGACACAAGTAGACTAAGTGTCGACACAAGCCTTGGTGGTGTAGACATAGCTCCTTTGGTGTTGACACTACTTCTCGACACAACATCTGTAGAATGTGTCGACACTAATTCTGTGTGTCGACACTAATTCTGTGTGTCGACACAATCACTTCTTCTCTTTAACTTTGTTGAAACTCTGTTGTGTGTCGACACAAGTCCTGTGTGTCGACACTGCCTCTGTGTGTCGACTCAGTTGATGTCGACAAAGTCTTCTGTGTGTCGACACTGTCTTTGTGTGTTGATACAGTTGATGTCGACTAAGCTTTTCTGTGTGTCGACACTGCCTCTATATGTCGACACAGTTAATGTCGACTAAGCTTCTCTATGTGTCGACACTGCCTCTGTATGTCGACATAGTTTCTTCAGGTGTCGACACAGCCTTTCCAAGTGTCGACATAATTAACTCCAAGTGTTGACACAACTTTTCTCCAGTGGCGACACAAGCCTTCATAAGTGTTGACACAGCTTCTTCTGGTGTCGACATATGGACTTAGAAACTTTTTCCTGCATTCTTGAATTTTCTTAACCTGGATATATAAACTCAAAACAACATCAAATACACCTTGATGCATATCATTGAGTAAGTTGAGGCTTCTTCAAATCTGGTACACATTTTCCAATGTACCCAACACCAAGGATGACACCGAGTGACTTCCAGCCCTACCAGCTAGGTGAGAGCCTGACAGCGGGATCTGCTCGGGGTCCAAATTCACTTCACTTCTTCATGCGAACTCGTAGAGACAATATTGGCATATTAAAGAATTTTCATTAAAAAATCAAGGCACAACTTACAAGCTTCAAGGGAAAAAGCGTTTTAAGTCGTCACCACTCCAGGTGAGACTCAGGGTCTCGCCCTCCACATTTTGGAGCCGATAGCCCCCTGATCTCAATGCCTCTTTTACAATGAATCGGCCTTCCTAGCTGGGGTTAAGCTTCCCCACGGTTGCCGATCTCCCTACTGCATCCACCTTCCTCAGCACCAAGTCTCCCTCCACAAATTGTTTGACTCTGACGTGCTTGTCGAAGTACTTGGCCATCCGTCTCTTCACCTCTTCCTGTCGGAGGGCGGAAAGATCCCGCAGTTCTTCCACCATGTCAAGGGAGAGCCGCAGCTCCTCCTCGTTCTCACCCTGCCATTCTTCCCTGCCTTCCTTGGCCGCAACAACTCGAGGTGTCTGAACTTCAAATTCCACGGGGAGCACTGCCTTGCACCCATGAGAGAGTTTGAAGGGGGTCTCTCTGGTAGCTGTGTTGGGGGTGGTCCATAAGGCCCAGAGAACCACGGGGAGCTGCTCCACCCATCTTCCCTTCAGATTTTCCACTTTATTTTTCAGGAGGTTGACAACGATCTTGTTCGCGGCCTCCACCTACCCGTTGATCCTGGGGTGATGGACCGCGGCGAACCTGAGGTCGATTCCAAGCTGCTCGCAAAAACTTGTGAACTCAGCGCCGACGAACTAGGGTCCGTTGTCCGTGATAATGGCCTTGGGAAGCCCATGGCGGCAGATGATCTCCCCCCAAACAAAGTTTCTGATAACCTGGGAGGTCACCTTGGCCAGCGCCTTCACTTCCAACCACTTGGAGAAGTAATCGATCATCACTAGGAGGAATCACCTCTGCGCACTGGCCTAGGGGAACGGTCCAACCAAATCCATTCCCCAATTGGTGAAGGGCCAAGTGGTCGTGATACTTTTGAGTCGCTGGGCCGGCTATAGCTGGAGGGGGGCAAACAACTGGCATTTGTGGCACCTTCTTGTGAACTCCGTTGCATCATGGCCCGGGGTGGGCCAGAAGTACCCCTGCCTAACAATCCTCCCTTCTAGGGTCCGACTCCCGGAGTGGCTCCCACACTCTCTGGAGTGGACTTCCTCCAAGATTCTTTGTACCTCCCCCTCAGCCACGCAACGAGCCAACATCCCTGAGAGTGTTTTCCTGTATAGCTGCTCGTCCTAGAGGAGGCAGTACGCCGACTTATGCCTGAGCTTCTTCTTATCTGCCCCCTCCGGATACTCTCCCGTGGAAAGGAAAGTTATAACTGGGTCCATCCACAAAGGCCGCTGGTCTATCTCCATAAGTTCTCCTTCTTCAATGGAGGGGAGGAATAGGTCGGTGATGGTACCCCCCGCCCGAGGACCGTGCTTTGCAAGCTGGCCGACCTGCTCGTTTTCCTCCCGGGGCACGTGCTGGATGGAAAAGGTTTGGAACGTGCCGATGACCCCCTTCACCTTGGCTAAGTATAACCGCAGGGTAGGCTCTCTGGCCTCAAACTCCCCGTTGATCTGGGAAGCTACCACCATGGAGTCGGTAAGGACCTCCACGTCCAACACCCCCATCTCCCTGGCCAGGCGCAGTCCTGCTATCACGGCCTCATACTCGGTCTGATTATTGGTGATGGGGAAGTGCACCACCACTGTCTGCTCAATTCTAGTTCCCTGGGGACTCTCCAGGATCACCCCCACTCCTAGGGAATGCCTCCCCGAGGCGCCATCCACCTTCACCTTCCAAGGGGTCGGACGAGTGAGGTCTTCCTCCGCCATCTAGACCGCATAATCGGCCAAGACATCGACCATCGCTTGAGCTTTGATCGAGAGGCGGGGAATGAAGGATATGTCGAACTCACTCAACTCCACCGACCATTTGGCCAGCCTGCCAGAGTGCTCCACCCCCTCAAAGATGTTGTAGAGGGGATGGTCAGTCACCACTCGGATTGAGTGTGCCTGGAAATAGGGTCGCAGCCTTCGGGCCGAGACGATCAGGGCAAAAGCTAGTTTCTCCAAAATTAGGTACCAGAGCTCGGCCTTCCTCAGGACCCAGCTCACGTAGTAAATAGGGAGCTGCTTCTTCCCCTCTTTCCGAACTAGGACGGAGCTCAGGGCCTCTGCCCCGACCCCGAGATACAAAAACAAGTCTTCCCCCTCCTTGGGCCCTTGGAGCAGCGGAGCCTGGGTCAACTGCATCTTGAGGGCCTGGAACGCCTCTTCGCACTCCTTAGTCCATTCGAACCTTTGTCCGCCCCTTAGTGTTTTGAAGAAGGGGAGCACTTTTCCCCAGCCCGGGAGAGGAACCTACTCAACCCTGCCAGTTTCCCTGTCAGGTGCTGTACCTCCTTGGTGTTCCGTGGCGACCCTAGCTCCACGATGGCCCTGACCTTGTCAGGATTCAGCTCGACCCCCGTGGGGGTGAGGAGATGCCCCAAGAACTTCCCCAGGCTAGCCCCGAAAACAGACTTCAGGGGGTTCAATCGCATCTTGTACTTGCGCAGTGTAGCAAAGGTCTCCTCTAGGTCCTGGAGGTGGGAGTCCACATCCCGACTCTTGATCATGAGGTCATCCACGTACACCTCCAGGTTCCTCCCCTTTTACTCTTTGAAGACCCTATCCATCATCTTCTAGTAGGTCATCCCTGCGTTCTTTAGCCCGAAGGGCATCATCTTGTAATAGTAGCATCCGTCCCCCGTGATGAACAAGACATCCTTGATGTCTAGGGGGTGCATCCTGATTTGATGATAACCTGAAAAAGCATCTAAAAAACTCATTACAGAAAAATCAACGGCTAAGTCAACCAGCGCGTCGATCCAAGGCAAAGGATAACAGTCCTTAGGACAAGCTTTATTAAGTAAAGAGAAATCGATACACATTCGCCACCGGCCATCTCCCTTTTTGACCATGACCATATTGGAGACCCAGCCGGGGTATTGGATCTCGGACACGAAGCCGGCCTTGAGGAGCTTTGCCACCTCCTCTCTTATGGGCTCTGCCAGCTTGTCCGCAGTGGAGCTCTTCTTTTGTTGGACGGGGCGTGTTCCTGGGTCCATGTTGAGGCGGTGGCAGACCACATACGCGTCAACCCTCGACATCTCCGCGGCGTTCCATGCGAAGATGTCCACATTCTTTTGGATGCACTCCAGCATCCTGCCTTGGCCTTCCGAGGTCAGCCCTCCGCTGACGCGGACCTTTTCCACCCTACCTCCCCGAGTGAGGACTTCCAACTCCACCACTTCCTATACAGCCTCCAACCTGGACTTCTCCCCCCATCCTTCAGCATCCCTTTCCTCCGGAACGGGGACCTCCACCTCCACCTCTTCCTCCATGGCCATCACTTCGGTCATCTTCTCCTGGTCTCCTCCTGCTGCCTCCTCTGTGCAGTTCTCCACCTCCAGCTCCTCCCTGCCTGCTTCCTGCTCAGCCTCCTCCATCCTTCGCCCCATCTCCTCGGCTCCCTCCTGCCACGAGATGGAGTTCACAACGGTGACATAGCATTCCCGCACCACCTTGGGGTCCCCCCTGAGCCTGACCTGAATCCCCTCAGCATTGAACTTCAAACACTGATGGAATGATGAGGGGACGCAGCGGAAGGCGCTGATAAGGGACCTCCTGAATATGGCATTGTAGCTGCTGGGGGCATCCACAATGACGAACCTGCAGTTTCTGGACTGCCCACCCCCCAGGGTGACATGGAGGCCGACTCATCCTTCCACTTCCTTCCTCTCCCCCGAGAACTCGAACAAGGGTCCGTCCGAGGCCAACACTCTCTTCGCCTACCTTCATCGCGTCAAACGCCTTCTTGAAGATGACGTTGACGGAGCTTCCGTTGTCAACGAGGATCCGAGAGACGGTGAAATTTTAGATGGCTGCCTTGATGACCAGCGCATCACAGAATGGATCCTAGTGATCCAGCATGTCGCTTCTGGAGAAGGTGATCCTCTCTTCTGGGAGTAGGGCTTGGGATGTGGAGGCAACGCTCCGACGAGACATGGTGTGGAGGCTCGCCTTCCGGGAAGCCTCGATCCCCACCCCTTCGTGGATCACTCTGATCCCTCCTCGGGTCCCAATGTCCACCTGGTCTTCGCAACGGTCCTCCTCTGCCTGAGGCAGGACCTCCTCGATCCTGACTTCCTGGCACCCCTGCTGCTGCTGCTGCTGCTCCCTGTTCCCTCTCATTTTAAGGAACTCTGGGCACGTGGCTGTGGCGTGCCCCTCCTCCTGATGGAAGTCGCAATAGGGCAATTCCACCCTAACTTCTCTCCTCCTCCTCCTTGCTACTCTCCTCCTCTCCCCTAAGGCTATGGCCATATCCTCTTCTTGATCGGGGAGTCGAGGCCTCTGGGCCTGCCTCCAGCCTGTGGGGTGGAATTAGTCTTGCCCCCCTTGATGACGATCCCTTCCTTGGTACCCTCTATATGGCCCCTGCCCTTGCCACTCAGGCCTCCAACCCAGCCGACGGTCGGGCTCCTGACGCCCCCACCTAGGCTGTTGCGGCCCCTAGAGCTTCCTCTACTGTCTCTGTCGGGGCTCTCCTCTCCTCTCTTCCTGCCCCCTTCCTCCTCTCGATTCCTTCTCCTCCTCCGTGGCCCACCTGGCCAGCTTCCGCGCAAACTCCTGGTTTGACGCCTCCCCGTCGACTTATCTCGCCGCCCTCTCCATCAGCTCCTCATAGGAGAGGGGGGAACTCTCTTCAGTTCCATCCTGTAGAATCCATGCTGTAGGCCCAGGGTAAAGGCCATTATAAAACTATGGCCCGGCATCTCCTGGACCTGGGTAACCTCCTCCTGGAACCGATCCACGTAGCTTCCCAGCATCTCATTCACCCCCTGCTTGATGTGGAACAAGGATTCTGACTTCTTCTTCCTCCTCTTCGAGGTAGTGAACCTCAGCATGAATCCCCGACGCAGGTCCTCGAAGCAGTAGATGGAGCTGGCCGGTAGCTGGTGGAACCACTCCCTTGCCTTCTCCTTGAGGGTGATAGCGAAGAGTCGGCACTTGAACCCGTCCGACATCTGCCGGATTGAAACCACATCCTCGAACCATTGAACGTGCTTGATCGGATCTCCCTTCCCGGTGTAGTAGGACATTTCGGGTTCCCTGAACCCATCTGGAACTGGGGCAGAGGAAACCAAGTCACTGAAGGGGCTTCCTCCCCCCACTGGGCGAGCTGGCGAGTCTCGCGAGCCTAGCTCGCCGAACCGGCCTCGGCCTGCCGAGCCAGGGAAGAGCTCGTACCTGGGGAGCTTGCACCCACGACCTTCCTCGACCACTTACTTCCCAGCTCGCCTGTCGGGGGTATCTTCTCCCAGAGAGGGGGAGGCCGCGATCTGGGCTGTTGTAGTCGTGCACTCAGCCCGCGTGCCGAGTGCAAATTTGACGAGGTTCAGCACCTCGCTCCTGAAATCCTCGAACATCCTTACTGTGGCGAGAGGCGGGGGGGGGGGGGGGGAGTCTGGCCTGTCAGATCCCTGTCCTCCTATTATCAGGCTCGCTGAAGATTTTCTGCACTGACCACACTCCACGCTCGCCGCACCAAAATGTTGAAACCGAAAATCGGTCTCCTGTGGAGTTCGCCCTCGGGGAAGGGGTGGTCGCGCGCCTACTTCACTTCTACAAGCAAAACAACAAAAGGAACAAGGGGAACCGACCCAAGGGCTCGGCGGGGAGGACCCACCACACACCTGGAAGATCTGAGAGCGCTTCCCCTCCTTAACCAGAGGCCGAGCTAAGGTACCCTCAAAAAGCACTTGATAACTGGAGCAGGAGAGCACAGGAAGCATGCCTTCTGGGGTACCCCTTGGGTCCTATTTATAATTTTTCAGAATCTGAACTGCCAATAACCAAACTGAACTGACCTGAAGTTACCAGAAAACCCTTGGCTAGGTCTGCCAACAACCAAACTCCGCTGTTTTGAAGGGCTATGGGCAGACCAACGAGGGCAAAATAGTAAAAAGTACCTCGTATATCTGGGCGAGCTGGGGATCCTGACCACCTCGGCAGATCCTGCTCGCTTCCTGTTGTCGAGCTCCTCTGTGAGGGCACGAGCTGGGACGGCGAGCTCGCCCATCCATTGGTTGCCATCAGTCGACCTTAGCTTGATGATTCTGGTCTAGCTCGGCAAATACCGAGCTCGCGGTCGACGAATGCCGAGCTCGGGTTCGACATCTCCCAGGATACCTCCGTAGTGGCAGACGAAAGCGGTGGGTTGGGCCTCGCCCACCTCTAAACTAGTAAAGCACTACCGGTCAAACCTATCGTACGCCTCAACACTGGTGCACAAAGCGGAGCTCCTGCGTACTCTTGCCGGCTGGCGCACCGGACTCCTGTTGGCGAAGTGCTAACCATACTTGCCGAGTCAGCGTATTGGCGTCGGTGCATCGACCCTCCAATACCGAAGACTCACCACCTTAATTTTCTTTCCTTTTATGCACATGCAAATTTAACGTATTCAAAAACCGAGCCGAAGCTCCCCGGAATAAAATGTCCATCTCAAACAATCGAGCCGAAACTCCCCGGACCAAAACATCAGTCTCTTAACTATCTGAGCCGAAGCTCTCCGGACCAAAACATCCGTCTCTTAACTACCTAAGCCGAAGCTCCCAACTATCTTCCTGTGCTATCTGTGTTCGTGAAATGTGCAATCCTAATTACTAAGTTACTCTTTTCAGCTTGTTAATACAGTTTACGTTAACCCAGGACTGCCCCCGGTATTCCTTGTGAAGGGCTCTCAAGGGACACTAGGAACTATGATGAGATTACGCCCATCGTTCTCTTTTGTAAGGTACTTATTATTATTGGTTGATTCCCTTACCCATTACCTTCACGTGTTACGATAGACTAACCTAGTGTGATTTTTAACCTTCCACTCTTCGGGAAAGACGATCTTTCGTCGAACCCGAGCACCTCTTAACTCTTGCCAACACCACTTCTCACCAACCTTCCCATCCTTATATGGTGAACACTTTCACGTCCATCCAATTCAGCAGATTAACTAACTCCAACGCTGTGCCCCATCATATCCTATAACTGTTATCTTAAATTGCTAATTGCAGACAATCCTATACTATATGTCGAACCGGATAAGAAATGAACCAATACTCATCCAAATGCCCTAACTTATTTACTGGAGGTATGTCATAATATAATTAGCCTATAATTAGAAAATTATAATTTTTCCTAATTTATCTGGCATTTAATTAATTTCCTCAAAAATTCCAAGGGATACCGGTTTGAACATGAACTACCCTAAGTACTCATGAAAGATGTCCAACAAAATTATTACAAATATTATGTTGTATCAATACGTTAAATCCAAAGTATCACAATTTTTCTATCATCAAAAGGGCACTAAAACTATTTTAGCAATATTTTCTATCTTTCGTTATTTATAAATCAAGTACAGAAAATATCCATCCAGAAATTATAAATTAATTATACTATGCAGATACAACCTTAAAAATAACATTGGCCAAGTTTCATAATTTTTCAGCAAGTATTAATCTCTGAATAAATTAATTATCAAAATCTCCATAAGGTGGACTTGTAAAGAAAGTGGCGTAACTAAGATTCTAAAAATAATGAATAAATGTCTACAAGCATATAATGGCCTGAAAATCTCAATTCCGAAGTCTCATAATTTTTCAACAGCAATATCATCCATAATTAATTTTTAAACCATAAAACCCCTTTTTAACATTGGTGAATGAAGTACTAGATTTACTCAACTAAAAATTATACAAAAATTCAGGAGCAACCATTCTGACCTAAAACACTTACTACCAAGATTTCATGGGGTTTCAATGAACATGAAGATCTAAATAATTAAAACGTCAGTTAGGGCTATAACAAATTTTACAAATGAAGTGCTAGAAATAAACATCATAAAATTCCAGTACAATTGCTATAGGTTTTACCCATTCCAAAACTCACTCTACCCGAGTTTCACAGCCTTTAAATATTGTTTAGTGACTGATTTTACTCATTTGAGATTTTACCCTAAAAATAAGGTTAGGGTTTGGAGGTCTCTACCTATCTCCAAATCCTCTGAGATTCCATCCAGATGATTTATATTATGCTAATGTCGACTTTACTGAGTTTTAAGGCAATACAAGGGCATTTGCCCCCATGTCCTTCACAACCCTCAAAACCCTCCCTTTAGGGTTTGAGTTTGGATCCTAGGGTAAATCAACCCTAAACCACACCATTTTTCTCCAAGTGGGTTATAATAACCCTTCTAAGTCAGTGGTCAAATATCAGCCTCTGTTCAGGTGATTTGACCGTTCCAAACTCTTAGTGCACTTTTTACTCAAAAACGCCTCATTAATGCCTAGTTAAGGATAGGTGATTTCCTATCCAAAATTCATCCAATTGAGTTGGAAATTTGTACAGAGCTAGGTTTTATAGCCAGGGACCACTCACCAAAATTTGGGAGGGTTTGGAGGTCATTTGACCACTTAAATAAATTACTCTAACTTTATTAAATTAAAACAAAGACCTTAGGCAAATTATCTCCAAAAATTTCCATTTTTGGACAGCCTCTAGGTATAGCTAAGGGTAACCCCCTGCCTAAATTTCAGGTCATTTGGAGAAGGGACGAAGAGTGGGCATTCATTTTAGTTTCTGCCCAACTCTAGGTACAACCCCCACTAAAACGGGTGCTGCGGTCAAAACACTTACCCAAACGAGTTGAAATTAGTTTTAAATTAATCTAGACTTGAAGGGATACATCTTTCGTGACTGGCCATTTGTCCTAAATCGGCCTGTAAGTGCCTCGTTTTGCAGCATCAAAATGTGTCCATTTAATGTATCTTTTCCTTATATATTATATACATAATTTTTATATTATATAAAAAAATGTTTTTTTACTGTTCATCTTATACAGAACCCGAAAACCTGAACTCAGCAAACTTATATTTCCTGTAGCTCTTCCGCAATCCGTCGTCGGCCGTCCGGTCACTTCCCTGGCCAGCCACCACCACCACCACCTCCGTCGAGGCGATGACTATCGGTCGGCGGTGGTTTGGCCGCCGGAGGTGGCGGTTTCCGGCGAACCCGAAAATATATTTTTCATGGTTTTTTCATGAAAATGCGAGATAGGTCCGGCTCCGTTGAGCACGAACTTCCTTTCTAAGATCCTAAGATCTACCCATAAAGAAGAAGTAGAGGAGGACCTTGTTCGCGGTTTGGAGGCGAGATGAACGTCAGGTTGTCATGACGCGGGGGTGGCGTTGCCGAACTTCTCCTACAACAAGAACAACAAATCAAATACGTTTGGTTAAGAGTGTAAACTCCTCATCTTGCTCTAAGGGGGCTTTTATAGATCACCAAGTGGGGAGGGGAAAGGGTAAGGCATTTATGGCCATGAAGGCTCTCCTCTTAATAATATTTCGGTTATGGTGGAGGGAGAGGAAAAGGTGGAAGATGAAAAGATGTGTCCAGGTGGCGATTTCTCATTGGGTCAACACTTCCTCATTTTATTAAGTAATTAGAGAAGGAAATGGCCCATAAATACTCCTGGTGTAACTTCCCATAATCAGAGTTAATTGTGGCATGCGTTAAAGTAATTTTCAGCCTGGCTGACATTTCAGCATTTGTCACGGGCGTGACGGGCATGTCACGGGCATGACGAGCCTGTCACTCAAACACCGCTCGACGATCGTCGAGCGCCGATCATCAAACAGAGAGACACGCCCCATGTCACACCCGTGTTAGATACGACACGGCCGTGACACGGCCGTGTACTCACTCAAACACTGCTCGACGATCATCGAGCGCCGATCGTCGAACAGAGAGACACGCCCCATGTCACGCCCGTGTCAGATACGACACGCCCGTGACACGGCCGTGTACTCACTCAAATACTGCTCGACGATCGTCGAGCACCGATCGTCGACGGTCGGGGGGGAGTCACGCCCTAGGTCACGGACGTGACGGGCCTGTCACGGGCGTGCCCAACCCGTGACATGAGTTCTGAGCTCGGCGATCAGCTTCCTGATTTCGTCGACCATCGAAGGAAGTCACGGGCGTGACGGGCCGGTCACGGGCGTGACCAACCCGTGACTCGGGATTTCGGTCGACTGACTTCGGAGGATTGCGTCTTCGGCTAGCCATCATGCCTGAACCTATTTTTAGATCGGTTACTGTCAATCTCTGGGGTTTACGGGGGTTCCGTCACGGCAGACCGAATCCTAGGGGTCTAGCTGGAAATGAGATGTTACAAATCCCAATAAACAAAACAAAAATTTCGTCCCCAAAATTGAGGTTAAGCCTACAGGGATTTCTACCGGAATAAAGTAAACTTGTAACATCCCATATGGTTTTCCTATTGAGTCGAAGCGACTACTTGTTCAATAAACGAAGGAAATCGCCCAATAAACAAAAGATTAGCCGCTACTTTCCTGACTGAGTGCGCATGCCTAGGTTCTCAATTTCCCTTATCTAGTCCTACCGATTCAATACAAGAAGGTAATTTATAGTATACCTAGAGGTGGTGAGGTATACCTGACTGAACAACTCCGGGTATTTTTGCCTCATCAGGTCCTGCGGTTCCCAGGTGTGCTCCTCCTGACCGTGGTTCCTCCACAGAACCTTGACTAAGGGGATCTTCTTGTGGCGCAAGATCCGTACTCCTTTGTCATCGATCCGAACCGGCTCCAAGTGAATAGACCGGTCTGAAGCTACCGGCCCTTCGGTGGTCAAAATCTGCTGCTCCGGGCGTAGTAGAGCCCTCCTCAGCGAAGAAATGTGGAAGTCGTCGTGCAGAGCTGCCAGCTCTGGTGGCAACTCCAGCCCGTAGGCTAGGGCCCCAATCCGCTCCAGGATCCTGTAAGGGCCCATATACCTAGGGCTGAGCTTCTTCCTCCGAGATCACACCCGTGAAACTCCATGCATGGGCCAAATCTTCAAAAACTCTCGGTCCCCCACCTGAAACTCCACCTGACGATGTCAGGTGTCATAGTACTTAGCCTGTATGCTCTGCGCCTCTAACATTCTGTCCCGTATCGTTCTCACCTGAGCTTCGGTGTCTTCGACAAAATCTGATCCCAACGCCTTCGGATCCTCATCCTGAATCCATGAAAGCGGAGTCCTTCATCTCCTTCCATACAAGGGTGGAGAGTTGTGTTGAATGTCGGCCGAGAGCCCAGATAAGCCTGGACTGATCTTCTCTCCTTGGACGTACACTATCCATCCTGATTCAACACGATCATCTTGAGCACACCATGATAATGAACAACTACTCACAAAACTTATGAAACACCTACGGGAGTTTTCTTTCGGGTCAGGGTGACCCTAGATATCTCGGCCAGTCTATCGTTGAAGTTCCAATTATAATTATGCCCGGCTTGCGGATGAGGAATCGCGTGTATGAAAATCCCTAATTATATCCTCGAACTTCCACTCTAACCGGGTAGTGACTGTAATAGTTTCCCAAAAGTTCTTGCACTTGACCTTCATCGGGCGACGAACCTCACCGTGCATCACAAAATCCATGACGCCCTTCTTCACTCCAGGAAGATACACGTTCCGAGATACACCAAACTTCCGATGATTTAAATTTCTTGCTTGTACGGGTAGACAACGACTCTATAAGATCTCCACTTCGCAATCAGATTCTTATCCCTACGAATACGCCCGAGTAGCACCGAATACGGTTTACGTCCATTTCACTATATTTACGACGCGAACTTTTCTAGATGAGATCTAAGGGAAACCCAAGTCAGTAACTAAGATGCCCAATAAACAAAAGACCGCCCCCAATAAAAAAAAGATAAGCCCCCAATAAAAAAAAGATAAGCCTCTACCTGCCTTGGGCTGAGTATCTTTGATATTACCATGTTATATCCATCCTAGCTGGGTGCACAATCCCTAGGGCGTCAATCTTTGACTTGGGGTTCCAACCTGAATCTGTTGATATACTCCATACTTTAAACCCTCTGAGTCATATTTACGACAACCTTATCCGTGTCAAAATGTTCCCAATCCTAACTGGGTCTCTTTCGAACTTGAATTCCTATCCGACCTTCGATGTTTGTCGTGATGGTGGTCTCCAGGTAATCTTGTTACTGGTATGAGGGTTGAGACTATGTGTCTTCTACCATTCTGCTAATGCATTATTGGTCTCAATTCTCCTTAAAGCAGTCCTTCCGGTTTGAGTAATCCTTGATAGGGACCGTAGGGCTACCTGAGTTTATGGCTTAGGTAGCCATTCTCGTGTTATACTCTTCCTTTATTCTCTTTAGGTATCTCCTTAGCTTAACCAAGTTCATACCCAAAGTATATTTCAGACTAGGGCATACTATAAGTTATCGTGGTTAGTCATATCTCCTAGTGGGTTGAGTCTAACTCGTTGACTAGAGAATTATAAGATGGGATTTTCGCAGCCGGAGGTGCTCCCTGCTGGGGGCAGGGTTTGCCGCAGGCTACAAAAAAAGAATTCCAATTGCTAGTTGATGAACAAGTGGAATTAATGAAAATGTGGACTTTATATGTGATTTCCTTTGTGGGCACACCACTGCTTCCACTGCTTAGTTTGTCCCCAAACTAAACTCGCGTGGGGGTGACCCAGGGGTTGTGTACTGTTACTTTTCGATCGAGGTTTGCCTCTGATACCACTTGTAAGACCCCCTTTTTTTCTCGTTCAAACCCCGGGGTCTTATGCCTAGGACCGCCGCTTTGCGGTGACATCTTCACGCCCGGGAAGATCGTCACTGCAAAACGCCGATTCTGCCGACCTTATTGATCACAAAAGTAGTAGTACAAGAGAATATACATGTAAGTCCACATAAAATCACATATCATAGTACTAAAATACGGGCTTGTGCCCGAAACATCATGTCCTAACTACAAATCACTCATGCGGAAGCAAAAACAGAACATCTACTCAAGGTCGAGACTCACGGTCCCGGCTGTATGAACTCCGGAGCTAGACTGCCCCATCTCCAAGTGCACCGGTCTCTGGGGCTGCTCCCCCGTGCTGGGCTCCACGATTCCCTAAAATGATGCGGTTCGAAAACCGTTAGTCATAAAGACTAAGCCCTATCATCCGCTACCCCTTCCCCCATGGATCCTAAGTACCGAGCGAAGAGGAAGAAAGGGAAGGACATGGAGGTGGAGAATAAATCAAAATAAACAGGTGGTAGCGGAACTAATCTAGTAATTCTATAATAAATAATGGTAATAAGATGAAATACGAAAAGTAACCTTCACTTATGTGAGAACACATAAGCCAATGAGTCTTCTGTAAGGCTCCCATCGTATAAAAAGTCCCATACCAATTTATACGTTGGGGTGTCAGTTATCAAACAAATATATATATATATATATATATATATATATACACATATATATATATATATATATATATATATATATATATATATATATATATATATATATATATATATATATATATATATATATATATATATATCAAAATTGACCTTAATTTATAAATTTGCCCACACAAGCTTATAGACCAAGGGGTCGTTTTGCAAGTCCTAATGTATAAGCGTCTCATTCCACTTATACCTTAGGTGTTAGGGGTTAAATGAATCAGTTATGCTATGACATGCAAGTGGGTATGATGGAACATGCAAGTGCAACAAACACACCCGACTCTGTGCACACAGACCTTTAGTTCCCCCTTTCTGGAGCCGTAACCTCCCAGGATACCTCCGTAGTGGCAGACAGAAGTGGTGGGTTGGGCCTCGCCCACCTCTAAACCAGTAAAGCACTACCGGTCAGACCTATCGTACGCCTCAATGCTGCTGCACAAAGCGGATCTCCTGCATACTCTTGCCGGCTGGTGCACCGGACTTCTGTTGGCGAAGTGCTAACCACACTTGCCGAGTCAGCGTATTGGCATCAGTGCATCGACCCTCCAATATCGAAGACCCACCACCTTAATTTTCTTTCCTTTTATGCACATGCAAATTTAACATATTCAAAAACTGAGCCGAAGCTCCCCGGACTAAAATGTTTGTCTCAAACAATCGAGCTGAAACTCCCCGGACCAAAACGTCCGTCTCTTAACTATCTGAGTCGAAGCTCTCCAGACCAAAACGTCCGTCTCTTAACTACCCAAGCCGAAGCTCCCAACTATCTTCCTGTGCTATCTGTGTTCGTGAAATGTGCAACCCTAATTACTAAGTTACTCTTTTCAGCTTGTTAATATAGTTTACGTTAACCCAGGACTACCCCCGGTATTCCCTGTGAAGGGCTCTCAAGGGACACTAGGAACTATGATGGAATTACGCCCATCGTTCCCTTTTGCAAGGTACTTATTATTATTGGTTGATTCCCTTACCCATTACCTTCACGTGTTACGATAGACTAACCTAGTGTGATTTTTTAACCTTCCACTCTTCGGGAAAGATGATCTTTCGTCGAACCCGAGCACCTCTTAACTCTAGCCAACACCACTTCTCACCAACCTTCCCATCCTTATATGGTGAACACTTTCACATCCATCCAATTCAGCAGATTAACTAACTCCAACGCTGTGCCCCATCATATCCTATGACCGTTATCTCAAATTGCTAATTGCAGACTATCCTATACTATATGTCGAACCGGATAGGAAATGAACCAATACTCATCCAAATGCCCTAACTTATTTACTGGAGGTATGCCATGATATAATTAGCCTATAATCAGAAAATTATAAGTTTTCCTAATTTATCTAGCATTTAATTAATTTCCTCAAAAATTCCAAGGGCTACCGGTTTGAACATGAACTACCGTAAGTACTCATGAAAGATGTCCAACAAAATTATTAAAAATATTATGTTGTCTCAATACGTCAAATCCAAAGTATCACAATTTTTCTATCATCAAAAGGGCACTAAAACTATTTTAGCAATATTTTCTATCTTTCGTTATTTATAAATCAAGTACAGAAAATATCCATCCAGAAATTATAAATTAATTATACTATGCAGATACAACCTTAAAAATAGCATTTGCCAAGTTTCATAATTTCTCAGCAAGTATTAATCTCTGAATAAATTAATTATCAAAATCTCCATAAGGTGGACTTGTAAAGAAAGTGCCGTAACTAAGATTCTAAAAATCATGAATAAATGTCTACAAGCATATAATGGCCTGAAAATCTCAATTCCTAAGTCTCATAATTTTTCAACAGCAATATCATCCATAATTAATTTTTAAACCATAAAACCCCTTTTTAACATTTGTGAATGAAGTACTAGATTTACTCAACTACAAATTATACAAAAATTCAGCAGCAACCATTCTGACCTAAAACACTTACTACCAAGATTTCATGGGGTTTCAATGAACATGAAGATCTAAATAATTAAAACGTCAGTTAGTGCTATAGCAAACTTTACAAATGAAGTGTTAGAAATAAACATCATAAAATTCCAGTACAATTACTATAGGTTTTGCCTATTCCAAAACTCACTCTACCCAAGTTTCACAGCCTTTAAATAACGTTTAGTGACTGATTTTACTCATTTGAGATTTTACCCTAAAATTAAGGTTAGGGTTTTGAGGTCTCTACCTATCTCCAAATCCTCCGAGATTCCATCCAGATGATTTATATTATGCTAACGTCGACTCTACTGAGTTTTAAGGCAATACAAGGGCATTTGCCCCCATGTCTTCACAACCCTCAAAACCCTCCCTTTAGGGTTTGAGTTTGGATCCTAGGGTAAATCAAACCTAAACCACACCATTTTTCTCCAAGTGGGTTATAATAACCCTTCTAAGTCAGTGGTCAAATATCAGCCTCTGTTGAGGTGATTTGACCGTTCCAAACTCTTAGTGCACTTTTTACTCAAAAATGCCTCATTAATGCCTAGTTAAGGATAGGTGATTTCCTACCCAAAATTCATCCAATTGAGTTGGAAATTTGTACAGGGCTTGGTTTTATAGCCAGGGACCACTCACCAAAAGTTGGGAGGGTTTGGAGGTCATTTGACCACTTAAATAAATTACTCTAGCTTTATTAATTTAAAACAAAACCTTAGGAAAAGTATCTCCAAAAATTCCCATTTTTGGAAAGTCTCTAGGTATGGCTAAGGGTAACCCCCTGCCAAAAGTTCAGGTCATTTGGACAAGGGACGAAGAGTGGACATTCATTTTAGTTTCTGCCCAACTCTAGGTACAACCCCCACTAAAACGGGTGTTGCGGTCAAACCACTTACCCAAACGAGTTGAAATTAGTTTTAAATTAATTTAGACTCAAAGGACTACATCTTTCGTGACTGGACATTTGTCCTAAATCGGCCTCTAAGTGCCTCATTTTGCAGCATCAAAATGTGCCCATTTAATGTATCTTTTCCTTATATATTATATACATAATTTTTATATTATATAAAAAAACGTTTTTTTACGGTTCATCTTCTACAGAACCCGAAAACCTGAACTCAGCAAACTTGTAACATCCCATTTCTAACTAGACCCCCAAGAGTAGTTTTGGCCATGACTAGGTCATGACAAAACCCTAGGAAGCCCAAGAAGACCAAGAAAACCTAAGAATGTGGGTGAGACCACTATGGTCTGCACAAAGTAAATTTCTAAACTCTTGTTTAAGATGATCATGGGGCTTCACCAAGACTCCAAGACTCCAAGACCCCACCATGGTCTCATAAACCCATTGTAGGGTCCATTAGAGCCCTAAGGGTCCATTGAAGTCAACCCATGGTGCCCAAGTTGACCTAGAACCACTATAGGCCTAAATTGGGCAAGGAGCCCTAACTAAGGTCAGTGTGCCCTGGTAAGCCCATCTAACCCTACAAAAGACTTTCTAGACCTAAAGTGGGATCAATGGGTCACTAAGGATCCAAGGAGGGCAGCCCAAAGGGTTTAGTTGACCAAAGTCAACTCTAACCCTAAATGGGTCAACCTAACCTACATTGGGTCAAACTGACCTACACAAGGGCCAATTGAAGTTCCCTTAGACAAGTGGACCCCACACATACCTTCCTAACCCTAGTGAGAGGCCAATGGGTCACCAAGGACCCATTGGGGTCAATCAAAAAGGCTAAGTTGACCAAAGTCAACTCTAGCCCTAAAGTATTCAAGGTACCATGCTTAAGGGTCAAGTGACCTCCAAGGGCCAACACAACCCTACCTAGGCCATAGGGGAGGCCAATGGGTCACCAAGGATCCATTAGGGCCAACCTCAAAGACCAAATTGACCCAGGTCAACCCTAGCCTAGGTTTGGGTCAAGCTAGCCCAAATGGGCTAACTCAAGTTCAAGCACAATTCACTTGGGCTAACCTTGCTTTGATGGATGAAATGGACATGTGGGCTGCCATAGGGTTTGGTAGGAGTCAATTCAGCTTGGTATGAAGGAGAGAGAAAAATCCACCTAAGGGAAGAGAGAGAAAGTGAAAGAGATAATGGAGGAAGACTTTGGGCTCCTTCTTCCCCTTCCCCAACCTCCCATTCATTGCTTTAAGACCAGGAATGCATCCCCAATCCAACCAGCTACCCATTGACTGGTTTGAGCCAAGTTTTTCCCCCTACCTACCATGGCCGCCAACCTTGAGCAAGAGCCAATAATGGCAAGCACCCCTACATCCACCTAACTCCTCATTTCTCCTTCTTAAAACCTTCACTGGACTCCAAGGAGTCATTTCCACCACTTACCTGAAGGATCCAAGCAGTTCCACAATGCAGTTGCAGAAATCCGACCACCACCACCACCAAAATGGTTTCCCGGCGATCGGCAAGGCTACAGCCGCCCAGCAAGGTCCTCCTCCACTCCTTCTCTCATGTATAGATCATAGCAATCACTAGGTCCAAGGTTCGGGCTCAATTGAGCCCGATCCAATTCGGGATTTCCATGTATTTTGGCCGAAAATTCTCTTGCTAGAACCGCCAGAATAGTGCTTTCCGGCGGCCAAGCCGCCGCCTGGCGACGGCCACCACCTCAACGGAGGTGGTGGTGGCGGTGGCCGGCCGGGGAGGTGGCCGGATCGCCGGCGGCAGCGCTGGAATAATGCTCCAAGAAGGACGAATCGCAGCTGTTGGCTGGAGCTTAAAGATGAAGGGATGCCATCCATTGTTGCGCCAAGATTCGTGCAGGGGATGCATTAAACTATAGGCTTCATATATTTTCATTTGATTTCTGTCACACCTAATATAATTAATGTTTTTAATTTTAAAAATAGTTAGAGGCTCTGCATGAGAAAATGGTCAACACATGATTTGTAGCCCTTTGGGTCTACTTTATTTTAAAATTGGTTTGAACCAATTTGGGTGCCTGGTTTGACCAGGGCACCCATTGTGGTGGGGCCTACACCTAGGGCTAGGCAGAAATTAAATTTAGTGCCCACACTTTATCTTTGGTCCAAATGAGTTGAAATTTTGGCAGGGAGTCACCCTAGACCATATCTAGGTGCTGCCCAAAAATGGGAATTTTTGGAGATAAGGTTTCTATAGTTTTGTAAATTATTTAATTTATCTAGGATAAATTAATTTAAGGGTCAAATGACCTCCAAACTCACCCAAATTTTGGTGAGTGGTGATTGGGGTCATTATAGTACTCTGGTTAAAATTTGATCACATTTATATGTGGTTTGCCCTAAAAGGGTATTTTGGTCAAAAAGTGCACTTTGATTTTGAGTGGCCAAATCACCTCAAAAGAGGCTGCAATTTGGGCCACTGACTTGGTATGGCATTTAGCACCTCCACATGGAATGTGAGATAGATTGGAATTGATTTGCCCTAAGATCCTACGCCAAACCCTAAGGAAGGACCTTTGTGCCTTGTGAAGGGCATGAGGCCTAAACACCTTTGATGAACTTGAAATTTTGTATGGAGGTTCCTAGGGTAGATAAAAACCTCTGGTAAAAATCTCAAAGGATTTTGAAAATGGTAGGGCCTATAAAACCCTAACCCTAGCTTAGGGCATAAAACTTGTAGTGCTAAATTAGGTTAGCAAAACTCCTTGAAATATAATGAAATTTGGGTAGTGTGGGAATAAGGATATATTGAGCCTCTGGTAATTTATTTGGGAATTTTGGATCAATATTTGTAGCACTTAATTTGTAACTCATGGGATTGCCCTAATTAATAAATTGACTATTATGATCTCACTGCCCATTGAAAGGTCATGAAAATTTGGCAGAGGTAATTTTAGACCATATTGATCATATATGAATTTTAATAGAATTTTTGGATACATAATTAGGGCATCTACTTCATAAGTGCATAACTTTGGGAATATGCTAAATAATTCTTACAGAGCTTAATACTTAATGAAAAATTATGGAACTTGATAAGTAGTGTTCTTAGTACATTATACTCATATGGGAATTTATTTGGAATTTTGAGATGGATGATTTTACTACTTTGTTCATTAACCCATTAACTTGGAATTTTATGAGAAAATCAATTATAGACTTTATTATTCAATGATAAATTGTGAAACTTGATCTAATGCATTTATATGTTCTTATAATCATACTTGGATTTTATCTGAAGTTTGGAAGTATTATTGCTGTACATACCTCTTAAAATGATTTATTATGGGATATATTTGAAAATAAAATTAAGGGCTTAAACCTTGCTGAAAAATTGTAAGACTTAGGCTTTAGAGTTGATTATTCATTTTGTAATTAACATAAATTTAGTGGAATATTATCTTGTCTGAAATTGGTACTTCATGTTCAAACTTGCGCTTTTTGGCTACTAGAATAAATAAATAAATTATCTGACAAATTAGAAAAATTATGAATTTATGGATTTATGCTAAAAATGTCATTATAGCCCTGTAATAATTATCGTAGTGGTACTAGATGATTATTTTGTGTACCTCCCATTTTACGAGTCATATAGCTTAAGTGGTCTGCATATAGTAAAAATTACAGAAATTACGTTGGAGTATAATTTGATGCATGTCTTGGGATTAGTGGTCTGCTGGTTTGGATAGATAAAAAGGAGTTCATCATTGGATGGCAGGATTTATAGAGTGAGAGGTTGACTAGTGTTAGGTTGTGCTCGGGATCGACGAAAGATCGTCCTTCTCGTAGGGAGAAAGTGTTTAAAGCACTAGAGCTAGATTCAGTAAAATTAATAAAGGGTTGGGAAATCGGGTAGCAACCAATAATAGCAAGTGACTTGCGAAAGGGAGCTTTGGGCCTAATTCCATCATAGTTCCTAGTGGCTTCGAGAGCCCTTCACGGGGTATACCTTGGGCAGTCCTGAGCTAACGTAAACTGTAGGGGTGATAAATCTTAAAGAGCAACTAGAATAATTAGGGGTTCACTTTCACACACCCCGGTGTCTCGGGAAGTTGGTTTGACTCGGTTGATATCTGTGGGGGGGGGGGGGCAGGATGGCCTGACGAGCTTTGGCTCGGTTGATGTTTGTGATGGACGGGATGGCCCGGGGAGCTTTGGCTCGGTACTGATACATAAGGTTGCATGTGCATAAAATAAAGGTGGTGGGTCTTCGGTATTGGAGTGTCGATGCACCGACGACAATACGTTGACTCGGCAAGTGTGGCTAGCACTTCGCCAATTGAAGTCCGGTGCGCCAGCCGGCAAGAGTACGCAGGAGCCCGCTCTGTGCACCAACATTGAGGCGTACGATAGGTCTGACCGGTAGTGCTTTACTGGTTTAGAGGTGGGCGAGGCCCAACCCACCGCTTCCGCCTGCCACTACGGAGGTATCCTGGGAGGTTAGGCTCCAGAAAGGGGGAACTAAAGGTCTGTGTACACAGAGTCGAGGTGGGTGAGTTGCACTTGCATGATCACATCATGACATAATTGTATTTCATAGCATAACCATTACATATAACCGACACCTATTGTATAAAGTGGTATGGGACGCTTTATACAATAGGCCCTGCAAAACGACCCCTTAGTTTATAAGTTCGTGCGAGCGTGCTTATAAGTTAATGGTTTTATTCAGTATTATATATATATATATGCTTGCTAGAAAACCGACACCCTATCGTATAAATTGGTATGAGACTTTTTATACGATAGTAGTCATGCAAAAGATCCCTTAGCTTATGTGTTTTCATATAATTTAAGGTTACTTTCTTATTCAGTTTTATTTCATACCTTTATTACCGTCTTATATAATATAGAACTGCTAGATTAGTTCCGCTGCCATATGTTTCTTGATTACTCTCCACCTTCAAGTCCTCCCTTTTCTCCCTCTCTGCTCGGTGCCTAGGGGCCATGGGGGAAGGGGTGGGGGATGATAGGACTTAGTCTTTTAGACTAACGGTTTTCGAACCACATCATTTAGGGGACCACGGAGCCCAACATGGAGGAGCAGCCCCGGAGGTCGGTACACTTGGAGATCGGGCAGTCTAGTTCCGGAGTTCAGACAATAGGGACTGTGAGTCCTGATCATTATTAGTTATAGTATTTGCTTCCGCGTTGAGAGATTTGTAGCGAGGACATGATGTACTGGGCATGAGCCCAAGATCTTATATTTTTGTTGGATCTGTGGACACTCCCTTCGTGGAGACTATTTACATATATATGTGATTTCTGTGGACTTGCTTTACTTTTTTGCTACAGTTGCGATCGATTTGGTCGGCAGGATCAGAGTTTTGTAGTGATGACCTTCCCGGGTGCGAAGGTGTCACCGCAAAGCGGCGGTTCTGGGCCTAAGACCCCAGTGTTTTAAAAAGAAAAAAGGGGTCTTACAAAACTTATATTTCCTGTAGCTCTTCCGCGATCCGTCGCCGGCCGTCCGGTCACTTCCCTGGCCAGCCAGCCACCACCACCACCTCCGTCGAGGAGATGGCTATCGGTCAGCGGTGGTTTAGCTGCCAGAGGTGGCGGTTTCCGGCGAACCCGAAAATATATTTTTCATGGTTTTTTCATGAAAACGCGAGATAGGTCCGGCTCCGTTGAGCACGAACTTCCTTTCTAAGATCCTAAGATCTACCCATAAAAGAAGAAGTAGAGGAGGACCTTTTTCACAGTTTGGAGGCGAGATGAACGTCGGATTGTCATGGCGCGGGGGTGGTTGCTCTAAGGGGGCTTTTATAGATCACCAAGTGGGGATGGGAAAGGGTAAGGCATTTATGGCCATGAAGGCTCTCGTCATAATAATATTTCGGTTATGGTGAAGGGAGAGGAAAAGGTGGAAGTTGAAAAGATGTGTCCAGGTGGCGATTTCTCATTGGGTCAACACTTCCTCATTTTATTAAGTAATTAGAGAAGGAAACAACCCATAAATACTCCTGGTGTAACTTCCCATAATCAGAGTTAATTGTGGCATGTGTTAAAGTAATTTACAGCCTGGCTGAAGTTTCGACATTTGTCACGGGCGTGACGGGCCTGTCATGGGCGTGACGGGCCTGTCACGGGCGTGATAGGCCTGTCACTCAAACACAGCTCGACGACTTGGTCCTAGACATAGGGGCGTTGTCTTTGGCTTTGGCCTTGAAAGACTGAAAAGCTTAAACGTTGCCGACCGTCGTAAAGAATGGAGGTGTGACCCTTGAGGTCCTATGCACTGAGAATGTGCCCTGAGAGCATGGGGCATTGCACGACCGTGCCAACGTTTGTGGCTTATGGTTCTTAATTTGCACATTTCAATTGCCATTTTATGTGTATTCTAATGCCTGTAGGGAAGGAGCACCGCTATGTCGAGTGAGGGGTGGGGCCGTTATAATTTGGTCATCTAATACTGTCCGAAGCTATGTTTTCTACCATTGCGGTGCAATGTCTCATGCAGGTGCAGCGCAGCCAGATGGGAAATAGTGGGCTGGAGCCCATAGTTTGTTGGGACCCCACCTATTTTCGGGTTGATTTGGGCTAGGTTCACTATTAGGATTGCCTAGATTGACCCACATTGTATATTCTAGGGTCATAGGTTTTTGTCAAAGTGTAGGTCATGACATCAAACCTAGAATGATTGATTTCCACCTTCAGAAGACTTATAAGACAGAAGACCCCTAGAGAAAGCAGTTTTATAAGAGCAGAAAAAGTCGTTCAGAGATTACTGAATTACGCTCGACTTTCGTCGATCGGAGTTCGACGAACTCAGTTATTTCTCTGAGCTGAGTTCGACGAAATCCTAGCTTAGCTCGACGAACTTAGTCTTCTTTGAGCTGAGTTCGACGAAATCTTAGCTGAAATCAATGAATTCCAATTTCTTCCCAGAAGTTCAGCATGACGAAATGACTATCTCATTTCGACGATCTTGGAGCTCAGATTGGTAAGTGAATGTTCTGTTCAGAGAACTTGGAGCTCAGCTCGATGAAAGAGAGGATTTTAGCTTGACGGAATTGGATCTTTAGTCGACGAAACAGATTCAGTTCAACTACATTCTCACAGGTTCTGTTCGACTAATTTCCCTGCAGATTTCCAGTTTTGACTAAGGTAGTTTTGATTTCAGAATTTATTATTATATGCCTATAAATGCTCTGATAATTAATGCTTCATATTCTCAAGAATATAGCCGTTTCAAGGCAGCATTAATTATGGTATTCATAGAGTAATTATTTGGCTAAATTACTGGGACAGTTGATGAAGCAATTAAAGACAATTACTAGCCGCTCAACTCCCAGATTTTCTGCAATCAATCAAGGATAGGATTCAAAAATTCAAATGCTATTTTCTATAAGGAATATAAAAAGACAGTTTTTCAGAAGAGAAAAACACAGATACAGAGATTACACATAGATATATAAAGACAGACAAATTTTTTCACATACGCACATAGATACATACAGAGATATACAGATTATTACAGAGCTCTTCACCATCAGCTTCAGAGCTTTTCAAGGGATAACTATTCAATATCAGTCCAGCAAGATTCTGAAGATCTTCTCAAATTGAAGGCCCACACCCTGTTCAAAGCTCTCATCTTCCTAAACCATTCTTCATCTCAGGGGGAGCTTTGACAACATCAAATCCACTAGTCTTCTCTTAGACTGTTGACAGAGAAGAACACCATCACTTTTCTTTTTCCAACTATGTACATGGTTATAACTCCCTTCAAAAGTTAACCCCTTTTATTGTCAAGTCTCTTGATCAAAAGACTTGGTTTGATTTTTGGGAACCTAATCAAAAGCTCAAACGGTTGCGAGATCTCCCTTGAAATAGATCTTGTGGTGACAGGGCACCGGGGCAAAAACCTGTGGTGGCAGGGCACCTAAATAAAAACCTGTAGTGGATTCCTACCAGGGTGGTAGAAGAGTGGATGTACCCAGTTTTGGGGAACCCCTATAAAATGTTTGTGTCGTCTGGATTGCTTTATTTTTTATTTTGCCGTGCTGTGATTGTTTTTGTTTTTATTTTCTCTCTATACTTATAGCTACCACTTATTTTAATTCTGCAATAAAAACTAATCAAGTTTTTAAAATACTCTATTCACCCCCTCTAGAGTTAAGACAGATCTATCCCTCGCTTTCAATTGGCATTAGAGGGTAAGGTTATTTGGTTTCACAGGCTAATACCTGAACCAAAAGATCTTTGATAGATCTTATTATCTCTAGTGTCTTTCCTATATCATGGTACAAAATAAAGAATACTCAAGCACCAGACCTCAAGTGTGTAACTTTAACAAGTTTGCTCTTTAGAAGGCAAGGATGAGATTGTATATGAATTCAATTGATGAAGATATCTATAATTCTATTTTGATAGGTCCCCCTACTCCTTCTGCAACAACATCAACAAGTACCTCAGCAGTTCTACCACATGAGTGGACAGATGCTTAGAAGAAGTTGAAGATGGCTGATGCTAAAGCCACATCCTAGCTCAAACTATGTCTGATGATATTTTTCAAAAAGTTGTTGAATGATCTTCAGCCAAAGAGATCTGGGATTCCCTAAATGAAATGGTTGCTGGCTCCGCTGATGAAAGAAAAGATAGATCTCATCTCATTTCCCAATTTTAGAACTTCAGGAAAGAAGAATCAGAGTCACTGGCTGATATGTACAATAAACTCAGCCTAATCATCAATGAGCTGAAGAACCTGGATAAAAATATCTCACTGACTGAGATAAATGAATAATCCTAATGTGCTTCCCTAGCTCATGAGATTCTAGGATCTGACCAATCAAGGAGGATAGAAGCCTGAATGAAATTTCTACTGAATCCTTGTTAGGCAAGCTCAAGTCTTATGAGCAGTTTATCAAGACTAGAGAAGCAGCTGAATAGAAGACTTCTACCACAGGAAGGAAAGAGCAAAACATTGCCTTTAAGGCATCTGAAGAATCTGAAACTCTACCAGTAAATGAAGAGTTGATGAGTCTGTTACCCAAAAGATTCTACAAAATGGCTAGGAAAGACTTCAGAAGAAGGTCAACAAGGCAAGATGACAGACCAAGATTTGACAAAACACCTACCAAGGAGATTGTCTGCTTTGGTTGCAGAAAGTCTGGACACATTCTTCCTGAGTGTCCAAGGAATCAGAAGGAGAGAAGAATAGACAAGGACTCCAGAAAAAACTACAATAAGCCCTCTTCCAGCAAGCATAAGAAGAAGGAAAAAAGCTTTATTACTAAGACTTGGAGTGAGACAGAAGAAGAACATTCATCTTTCAGCTCCAGTGAAGATGAGGAAGAAGCTAAAGCAAAAGAAATTTGTTTGATGGCTATCAATGCATCAAGCAATCCATCAGAAGCTGAAGAATCAGAAGACGAAGATTTTGAGTCTGAAAAGGATCAGGTAATATCCTCATTTGATTTTAATTCGGACCATTTTAAAACTGAATTTAAATTATTATGTAAAGACCTAATTAAATCTGAGAAGGAAATCAAAATTCTCAGAGATAAATTGATTGAATATGACAACTTATTTTCTAAAAACATTAAATTAAAAGATGAACTAGATGCAGCTTCTGCACAAATCATCTCTTTAAAAACTGAACTAGATAAGGCTAAAAACTTTGAAGAATCTCTTAATGGAATAAGTATAAAATTAATGGACATCACTAACAAAGTCAATTCTAGGCTCAATAGTAAACTAGGTGTGGAGCATCATCTAGTCAGCCACCTATTCTTAAGAAAAATATATTATCTACCCCCATCAAATTTATTTCTGCTAAGGGTAAAGAGAAAATTGTAGAAGTTAACAATAAACCAACAGAAACCTCATAGAAAAATCAAATAAAGATAAAGAAGAATAAAAATTCACATAAAACTACTGTTCAACAAAATTTGTCGAACTCAGATCGACGAAATCAGTCTTTTGCGTCGAATGGCGATCGACAAACTCTAAAACTAGAGTTTGGGTATGATTACTCAAGACAGGGTGCTCGACAAAATCAATATGTTTCGTCGAACAGAGATTGACGACCGTGGAATGCAGAAAATGAGTATTATCATTCTCTGAACCGAGATCGATGACATAAATACTTTTCGTCGAACTCAGCTCGACGAATTCAACTAAATTCGTCGAACTCAAACTTTGTAAACAAAAATTTTAATTATAATCAAACTAAATATCAGAAACCAAAACTTGTAAATCCCTTTACTCAATGGATAATTCCACCCAGAAGATTTCACCCCTTAGGATACAAAAACCAACCTGATTATTCTTACATTTCTAGTTTTAAATTTGAAAAGATTCAAGGACCCAAGATTACCTAGGTCAAGAACATCTAATCTTTCATTTTGCAGGTGAAGAACTATCCTACCACAGAGGAACATTGATACCTGGATAGTGGTTATTCAAAGCATATGACAGGCAACAAGGATAATTTAATCAACCATAAGTCAAAACTTGGACCAAAGGTGATCTTTGGAGACTCCAACTATGGCCAAACAGAAGGCTATGGGAATGTCAAGATTGGAGCTATCACCTTCAGGAAAGTTGCCTATGTGAGTGGTCTAAAACATAATCTGATATCCATAAGCCAGTTATGTGATGAAGGTTATCAAGTATCTTTTAACCAATCTTCTTGTATTATTGCTTCTATAGATAACAAAACTATTTTAACTGGACTTAGACAAGAAAATAGCTACTTAGTTAATTTCAAGTTAGCTAGTTCAAAAATCTGTTTGTTCAATCAAATTAATAATAATAATGAATTATGACATACAAGATTAGGGCATGTCAATCTGAAAAATATTGCTAAATTATCTAGGGACAACCTTATTATACGATTGCCTTCTGGCTCCTGCAAGAAGGAAGGCCTTTGCAGGGCTTGTCAATTAGGCAAACAAACAAAAAATAGCTTTAAATCTATTAATAAGAGTGATTCACCCAGGATTCTGTACTTGCTACATATGGATATATTTGGACTCATTGTTATACAGAGCTTGGGAAGGAAATTCTATACTTTAGTTATTGTACATGACTTCTCTAGATTCTCATGGGTGTTCTTTTTGAGAAACAAATTTGATAACTTTAAAGTTCTTACAGATTTTCTTAAGAGCATACAAATTGAGTATTCTACTCTGGTTGCATTGATCAGAAGTGATCATGGCTCTGAGTTTGAATCTCTTCTCATGTGAGAATTCTGTGAGAAGGAAGGTATCAGGTACTATTTTTCTGCTCCTAGAACTCCTCAACAAAATGTGGTAGTAGAAAGGAAAATAGAATCCTGATTGAATTTGCAGGGACATTACTTGCAGATGCTTTCTTGCCCCTATCCTTTTGGGCAGAGGAAGTTAACACAACAAACTATGTTCTGAACAGGAGTTTAATACATAAACTTAAGGGCAAGAATACTTATGAATTGCTTAAAGGGAAGCAACCTAAAGTTAACTATTTTAAGGTATTTGGTTGTAAATGTTATATTCATAATAATAACAAAAAACATCTTAGAAAGTTTGAAGCCAAAGCTGCAGAGGGAATTTTTCTTGGATATTCCCAAGTCAGCAAGGCTTATAGGGTTTTCATAAATCAACTTTAAAAATAGAAGAATCTGTACTTGTAACATTTGATGAAGCTAACATGTTTTATAAAGAGAAGGATTCTTCTACCAGAGATTTATTACAGGTACCCAAACTGTGTAAGAAATTGGATGACTTAAACCTCACACAAGAGGTTATATCACATCCTTCTCATCAAGTTGATGAAGACAGTGAAGAAGATAGTATTGAAATAATTACTGAACCTACAATAGCTCATACAATTCCATAAGAGGAATTAATTCCTAATGCTGTTGCTGAACCAACTCCTTCTACTGATCTTTTCACACTTAGAGATCACCCTATATCTCAAGTGATTGGAGAAATATCAGCTGGTGTGCAAATAAGGCATCAACTCAACTAAGACTTAATGCATGCTTGATTCATATCTCAACTTGAGCCCCAATCCATAAAAGATGCAGAGTAATATCCACACTCTATTATTGTAATGCAAGAGGAGCTCAATAAATTTGAGAGACGCAGAGTTTGGGATTTAGTTCCAATGCCCAAAGACTACCCAGTCATTGGAACTAAACGGGTATTTAGAAACAAATTGGATGCACAAGGAGCCATCATCAGGAACAAAGCAAGACTGGTAGCACAAGGATATTCACGGGAGGAAGGAATTGACTATGATCAGACCTTTACACCTGTTGCAAGACTAGAAGCTATCAGGATATTTCTTGCTTATGTAGCTTACAAGAAGTTCAAGGTCTACCAGATGGATGTTAAGAGTGCCTTCTTAAATGGTGAACTCAAAGAGGAAGCATATGTAGAGCAACCACCAGGTTTTATCTCTCTAAATCATCCTTCTTTTGTTTTCAAATTGCATAAAGCTCTCTATGATTTAAGGCAAGCTCTAAGAGCTTGGTATGAGACCTAGCTAGCTTTCCTTTAGAGCATAAGTTCACTAGGGGCATTGTAGATAGAACCTTGTTCATTAGGCATCATAAAGATAAAATTTTATTAGTATAAATATATGTAGATGACATCATCTTTAGCTCTACTGATTCCAAACTATGCAAAAGGTTTTCTGACCTGATGCATTCCAAGTTTGAAATGAGTAGCATGAGTGAGCTTTCTTACTTCCTTGGTCTCCAAGTGAAGCAATCCCCTAATGGCATTTTCATATCCCAATCAAAATATGCTAAGGATCTAATTAAGAGATTTGGGATGTCTGATGCCTCTGCTATGAAAACAACCATGTATTCCAATGTTGTGATTGATTATGATGAACCGGGAAAGCCAGTTGATCAGAAAACATATGGGGCTATTGTTGGGTCCTTGCTATATCTTATAGCTAGTAGGATAGATACCATATTTGCTACATGTATTTGTGCTAGGTTTCAGGTGAAACCTAAATAATCTCACCTTATTTTCCTTAAAAGAATTTTGAGATATATAAAGAGTTGTCCTAATCTAGGACTTTGGTATCCAACAGAGTCAGAATTTGACTTAACTGGATTCTTAGATTCTGACTATGCTGGATGCAGAGTGGATAAAAAAAGAATATCAGGAACATGCCAGTTCCTTGGTGATAGGCTTGTGTCTTGGTTTTGTAAGAAGCAGTCATCTGCGTCTACTTCAACTGTAGAAGCTAAATACATTGCAGATGGCAGCTGTTGTTCACAAATATTGTGGATTCAAAACCAATTCCTGGATTTTGGTCACAACTTAAATAATTGAACTATATTTTGTGACAATACTAGTGCAGTTTATATTGCACAAAATCTAGTACTGCATAGTAGGACTAAGCATATAGAGATTAGACATCATTTTATTAGAGATTATGTGGACAAAAAAAAAGTTAATCTTGTCTTTATCTCTACTAATTTATAAAGAGCAGACATCTTCACTAAACCATTAGATGAGAAGAAACATCTATTCTTTCTGAATCAACTAGGTATGATTAATGGAGAAGTTTAATTTGATTTCTGTCTAAAGTTGAAGAATTGATCACATTTCATCGAACGGAGATCGACGATCTGAGAACTGCTCTTTAGAAATTTCGTCGAATTGAGATCGACGAACTCTCTATGTGAAGTCATTTTCGTCGAACTGATATCGACGATCTTGCTTCAGAAAATATTTCGTCGAACGGAGATTGACGATCTATTTTCCCCTGCTTTAAATTAAGATCGACGATATCATCTCTTCATGAAATTTTTTCGTCGACCTAGCACGAAGCTTTTCTTTTTCGCAGGATGGAGTTCGCCGTTTCGCCTTCTAAAAACTTATAATAAGGGTTTTCATTAAACTCCATCCCGCGCTTTCCAGTTCTCTTGCACTTGATCTTTTGTTTCCTTTTGCAGAGCAATGGCGATTTCCCCAGCCCTTCTCTCCAGCATGAAATTTGATGCCGGTTTCGACATCGACCTTGAATCATTCAGTCACTCAGATCAAATATTCAAGGATATTCTTCAGTTACTTGAACCTCATAATCTGTAATACTTCATGATAGCCAAAATCAAACTTCCAGTTTCAATGATCAAGGAATGGATGTTTACTGCAAAGCTTCAGGATACCACGGTCATCGTTGGCTCCATCTCCGGTAACCATGTTATTTTATCTCCAGATGTTTTGACTGAAGTTTTTGAATTTGTTAATGGAGATGATGAAATAGAGTTATCTAGTAGTGAGTTTGCTGATATGCTAGAAAGGTTAAGACATACTGCAGGAAACCCTAACCACCTCCTTAAGAAATACTTATCTATAGAATATAGATTTCTGGCCGATGTTGTAGGCAAAGTGCTGTTAGCAAAACATTCTGCACATGATCACATTACCAGGCACCAATTCAATCTGATGTGCGCTGGTTAATAAGAAATCTATAAACTGGGGACAAATTATTTTTGATTTGATTAAGAAAAAGATTATTAAGAAGGATGTTAGTTTTGAGAGGATTCTAGGAATCTTCCTTCACGCAAAGGCTCTAGAGCTAATGGTCACCCAGACCATTTTTATAAATGCCTAAAAAAGGCTTACCTTAGCCTTATTTGGCAGATGGGAGAGGACTATCCGAAAGCCCTCCAGGGCCTCCTCTTTCAGAATTACTTCTGAAAGCACCAGGGCTGATACAGCCACTTCCCCATCTCTTGAAGAAGCTCCTGCTCCTCCTCCCTCTCCTCCTCTTCAACATCAATCCATTGTTCTTGAAGAACTCCCTTCCACTTCCACCATTCCAGACAATCAACAACCATCAACCATTATTACTGAAACCCCATCTACCTCCATTCCTCCAATCTCACCAACACGACCACCATCTCCACCATAATCACCCATTCATGTTCATGTGGATACACCATCTCCACCACATTCCACAATTCCTTCATCCACTCCCCTCCAACAACCATCTACTTCTTCTCAAACTCCTCCAGCCCCACCAACCTCATTCCCCACTCCTTCAATCTTCAGTCTACATACCAGATATATCTCCATATCCACCTCACCTTCATGACATACCACCTCCTCCTTCTTCTCTGACATTCCCCACTTTTGATCTTTTACCATCTCCATCACCATCACCTCACTCTCAGGATGAAGTCATGCTAGATTTCATTCCTCCCTCTTCCTCCATCCATCCATATATATCTACTCAGACACCACCTGAGTTTATGCAATTGGATTTTCCCCCCATTACCACCATCTTGGAGCTTATCTCTCCAATAATCAGAAATCTCATAACTGAGACTATTACACCTCTTGATACCACCATCTCTCATCTATCTGCACAACTTGCCTCTATCTCTACTATCCCTTCTTCAAGGGGCCTGGCTTTAGGAATCTCTGAAACCAGGCAGGGGGAGATGCTCTATGAAGAAGTTACAACCATAGCAGCAGATGTTCCAGATGCAGAGTGTATTGAAATAAATGATGATACAAAGATATTTTATGTAGCAGAAGATACAGAGCTTATTGAATTAAATACTGATGGTGTTTTCACCATAACTCCCTCAGTGGACATTCTTTCATTACTTCATTCTTTTGATAGACTTCATAGCACTTCTTTACCAGCTGTTTCAGTTTTAGATTTGTCCAAAGCCATTGTATATTACTCAGCTCCAATAAGTCCTGATGTTTTGGATCTACTTAGGACACGTTTTGTTGTTTGTCATAGTATTATAGAGCCAATAAATGTTTCAGAGCCATAGGCATTCTCTCCACCAACATTTGGCTGGTGTGAGTCCCCAATGCCAGATTTTGATGATATTATGTTTGCTGATATGGAACCAGAGGTCACCAGCTCTCAAGCTCAAGAAGTTCCAGTATCAGAAGCTTTAACTGAACAACCTCAGGCTGATAACTTACAGTCTCAGGCTCATCCACTTCTTTCTGATGCAATGCTGAAGCAAATAAATGCTCTTTATGATAATCCATAAAATTCTTCTGATGATGATGATGCTAAATTAGATGACTCTGAAGATATAATTTCTAAGAAAAGAAAAGCAAAGAAGATGGCTGCTCCTCCAAAGGCTGATCCAAAACCTAATACATCTGCTAATACTCCCTATTATATCCCGCATAATATAACTCTCACTCCAGACACCCCCAACTGGATGAGATACTCTAAAAATGAACTAAGGAAGAAGAGCATGAGATACTCTCCACCTCCTCAATTCAGGAGAGGTCCTCCTCCTCCTCCTCCTGTAGCAGGATCATTAGGAAGTGTTGCTCATGCTCAAAAGTCTACACACTCTCATTCCAAACCTTCCTACAACAGACAACAACATAGTTCCAGTAACAGCAGACAACAACAATATCAGAAGCACAGTAGACAGCAGAAGACATCTGAAGACAATCAACCAGATAAAGCAAGTCCAGAAAGGTCTTTATCTCCAGTTTATGATCCAGAAATGGACCGTAACTTTAAAATGACCAGATTTCAAGAATTAATAGCTCTCTCTCAAATCAGGAAAGCTAAGGAAGAAGGACAAGACACTTCTCAGTATACCACTATGTCTTCCTACAGAAAGAAAGAGCTGGATAAATATCAGGTACACAATCTTTTTAATGTTGATGCTTATATGTCATTACATCCTGAAGTAGTTGTACCCAGAGCTGCTTTTATGACAATTCTTGGAGCAAGTGATATGAAGATGACAAAGTAGCAAGCTGCAAATCCCAAAAGAGAAATCATCTTCACCAGACCTACTTTAGATGAACAGAAGAAAGAATCAAAGAAAACCTGAAAAATTTTCTTTCTATATTTTGATTTGAACTATTATTTGTTATTTATTCTTCACAAGGCACTATTGTTAATATCTGCTGAACAATTATAATTCTGCCAGATATCGTTTTATGCTTTGTGATTTTTCTCTTTCTATTGTTCATAGTGACCTCACCCAAATAGGGGGAGATTGTTGGAACCCCACCTGTTTTAGGGTTGATTTGGACTAGGTTCACTATTAGGATTGCTTAGATTGACCCACATTGTATAGTGTAGGGTCATAGGTTTTTGTCAAAGTCTAGGTCATGACATCAAACCTAGAATGATTGGTTTCCACCTTTAGAAGACTTAGAAGACAGAAGACCCCCAGAGAAAACAGTTTTCTAAGAGCAAAAAAAGTCATTCAGAGATTGCTGAATTAAGCCTGACTTTCGTTGATCGGACTTCGACGAACTCAGTTATTTCTCTGAGCTGAGTTCGACGAAATCCTAGCTTAGCTCGACGAACTCAGTCTTCTTCTTTGAGCTGAGTTCGACGAAGTCTTAACTGAGATCGACGAATTCTAATTTCTTCCCAGAAGTTCAGCACGACGAAATGACTATCTCAGTTCGACAATCTTGGAGCTCAGATTGGTAAGTGAATGTTCTGTTCAGAGAACTTCGATCTCAGCTCGACGAAAGAGAGGATTTTAGCTCGACGAAATTGGATCTTTGGTCAACGAAACAAATTCAGTTCAAATATATTCTCACAGGTTCTGTTCAACTAATTTCCATGCAGATTTCCAGTTTTGACTAAGGTAGTTTTGATTTCAGAATTTATTTTTATATGCATATAAATGCTCTAATAATTAATGCTACATATTCTCAAGAATATAGCCGTTTCAAGGCAGCATTAATTATGGTATTCACAGAGTAATTATTTGGCTAAATTGCTAGGACAGTTGAGGAAGCAATTAAAGACAATTACTAGCCGTTCAACTCCCAAATTTTCTGCAGTCAATTAAGGATAAGATTCAAAAATTCAAATGCTATTTTCTGCAAGGAATATAAAAAGATAGTTTTTTAGAAGAGAAAAACACAGATACAGATATTACACACAGATATACAAAGATAGACAAAATTTTTCACAGACACACACAGATACATACAGAGATATACAGATTCTTACAGAGCTCTTCACCATCAGCTTTAGAGCTTTTCAAGGGACAACTATTCAATATCAGTCCAGAAAGTTTCTGAAGATCTTCTCAAATTAAAAGCCTATACCCTGTGCAAAGCTCTCATCATCCTGAACCATTCTTCATCTCAGGGGGAGCTTTGACAACATCAAGTCCGCTAGTCTTCTCTTAGAATGTTGATAGAGAAGAACACCATCACTTTTCTTTTTCCAACTGTGTATAGGGTTATAACTCCCTTCAAAAGTTAACCACTTTGGTTGTCAAGTCTCCTGGTCAAAATACTTGGTTTGGTTTTTGGGCACCTGATCAAAAACTCAAAGGGTTGTGAGATCTCCCTTGAAATAGATCTTGTGGTGACAGGGCACCTCAGCAAAAACCTGTGCTGCTAGGGCACCTGAACAAAAACCTGTAGTGGATTCCTACCATGGTAGTAGAAGAGTGGATGTACCCAGTTTTGGGGAACCACTATAAAATCTTTGTGTCATCTGGATTGCTCTATTTTTTTATTTTGCTGTGCTGTGATTGTTTTTTGTTTTTATTTTCTCTCTATACTTAGCTATCACTTATTTTAATTTCACAATAAAAACTAATCAAGTTTTTAAAATACTCTATTCACCCCCCTTTAGAGTTAAGACAGATATATCCCTCACTTTTATAGTTGCTAAGATGGCCCTAGCCAGACCTTCTGTTATATGCTATATGACGGATGGGGGTGTTACACACTACTCCAGTCCGCACACTCCTAGACCACAACTATACCAAACTAACAAGTTGCTGAGCTCGACATATAGAAAAGCATTCCATGTTAACTACATGAACTCGCGGACTGAGCACATCTGAACTTGTTTCAAATCAGAGCAAGTACACACCACCAAGAATCCATAATACAGACTCCAAACCGGGAACTCAAGAACCAGTTCACATAACCTGGCGTACTCAACACCAGTCTGCACTAACCAGAGAACTCTGAGGTTATACCGAACCGCTCCACCAAAGCAATTCCAAGGGCACAAGTATATGCCAAACTCGCAAGCTCAAGAAGAGTTCGCAACATGCCAGACTCGGCGAACTCAAGATGAGTCCGCAGCTCCAGCGGATACCAATCCTATCCGCCCGGTTACATCCTGGGAACAAGCCGATTGCAGAACCACTAGCCTACCTGGCTAGTCATCAGTCCTACCCGCCCAGTCCGCGCGGCCATACCACCCTCACTGCCTCTTCTATTCGCCTAGTTTGCGCGGATAGTTCGCCCAGGCTGCCACTTTCACTTCAAAAATTCAACACTTCCCCTGTAAGTGAGAAGTGGAAACCAGCCCTAGCAGTCCCCGTAACAATCGAAATGGTCCCTTTCATAGCGGCTTCACAAAGATGTCTGAGATGTTGTCCTCGCTCCGTACATGCTCGACTATAAGTGAGCCCTCCAGCTCCTTCTCCTGAATGATGTGATGCTCGATCTTAATATGTTTGGTCCTCGCATGACAAACTGGATTGGTAACCAGTTTAAGGCCACTTTTGTTGTCACCACGTAGCAGAGTGGGACGCCACACTTCTTCATGGACATCCTCTACTAGCCTCCTAAGTTAGATGCTTCCCGAGCTGCCAAGGCTGAAGCCTTGTACTCCGCTTCCGTAATAGAGTCGAACACCGAGTCTTGCTTTTTGCTGCACCATGATATGCTTACTAATCCACACATGAAAACATAACCAGACGTCGACTTTCGATCATCTAAGTCTCCCCCATAATCAGCATCTGTGTAACCATGCAGGTTGAAGCTCCTGTCACTCCCATAAAGGAGCCCCATATCAAAGAAGTCATCATGTATTTCAGAATATTCTTTGCCGCCACTAGATGAGGCTTCCGAGGCTCTGCCATATAATGACTTACTCGGCCTACAACATAAGCAATGTCTTGCCTCGTAATCGTCAAGTAAATAAGGCTTCCAACCAGAGCTTGGAACACCAAGAGATCTGGGAGAACCCTCCCCTCATCATGTCAAAGCTTAAGGCCAACATCCAGTGGAGTAGAACAACTCTTACCCTCCCGCATGCCGAATCGCTGGATGATCCGTTCTGCATAGCCTCTTTGGGAAACGAGTATGCCGCATTTTCTCCTCTCCACCTCAAGTCCAAGAAATTCATGGAGCTCACCCAAATCCTTCATCACGAAATGAATAGCTAGATCTTCCCTGAGCATAACTACCTCCTCCTCAGAGTTCCCCGTAACGATCATATCATCAACGTACAACAACACCAAGACATGAAGCTCCCCATTCTTCTTAACAAACAGGCTCGAGTCAGAATCAGAAACAAAATACCAGCAAAACTGGAGGTATTCTATGATCTTCCCGTATAATGCCCTAGGTGCCTGCTTCAAGCCGTAAAGGGCCTTCCTGAGCTTACAGACGTGTCCTGGATGATCTTCAGATACGTACCCCGGTGGATGAACCATGAAAATGTCTTTATCAATTTCACCGTAAAGAAAAGCATTCTTTACGTCAAGTTGCCACATCCTCTATCCTTGGTAAGCCGCTAAGGCAATCACCACTCATACTGAAGTCATTTTTGCAACGGTACTAAACGTCTCCTCATAGTCTTCTCCATACTGCTGGGAGAACCCTCGAGCTACAAACCGAGACTTGTATCGCTCATTGCTTCCATCTGCCTTCTTCCCCAGCTTATATACCCACTTGCATGTCATAGGAGTAATGCCATCGACCTTGGGCACAAGATCCCAAGTCTCGTTCTTTTTGAGGGCAGCCATCTACTCATCTATGCCATCATCCTACTACTTGACTCCAGTGACGTATTCAAAGCTAGAAGTCTCTCGCTCTTCCGGAGGGCATGCAAAGAAATAAGAGATAAAGCTCACCATGTTCCCTTTGTTGTATTGAGTCGGTCGTTTAATGGTCCTCTTCGACCTCCGAAGAACCTGACCACGACTCACCACCTCCACTACTTCTTCTGAATCAGCTCCAATCCTGGGCATACTTGGAGCATCACTCACCCTGCTTCCTGAACCAGAAGTCTCCACCCTAGAGCTAGAAACACCTGGAGCTCCTTGTGATACAGGAAGCTCCACCAAAAGATCCTTAGTAGCTTCCTCCTGCCCGCCATCGGACCTGATTTCCTATAACACAAACAAGTCCTTTACCCTTCTACCTACATGAGCAACATCTGTCTTCACCACTGACATATTACGAAGAAATTTCAATTCTGTCGGGCTGAACAGAACGTGAAAGCCGGCATCCACTGCATTAGTCATAGAGAAGAGGTTTTTCTTCATGTCCGGTATGTGATAAACACTCCTCAAGGTACGTGGACCCTTATCACTACCCAAAGAAACAACACCCTCGTTCTCGACTGCATGAACTGTATCATCGGCAGTAATAATATCATCATTACCTGAGTATGCTTGCAGAGAGGAAAACTTATACTCGTCCCTATTGAGGTGGTGACCACACCCCGAGTCCACTATCCAGTCATCTTGGTAGTTAATGGTGGACAAAGCATGGACATACGTGCCTGTCATAAATGTTGTAATGCCCCAAAACTCGGAAATTATCTGGTAGCGTCTTAAGGCCAATCTGGGGCCTGATAAGGGTCATGCGGCCTGGGACACGGGCGTGTCCATGGCCGTGTCTTGCTATGAGTTTGGCAAATTTTCGTGAGGTCAATGAAATGCATTCAACGATCCTCGGAGTCAAGCCAGGTTGGGCACACAGCCTAGGACACATGCGTGTCTCATGGTCGTGTCCTGCTCTATGCCGGCAAGGCGGTGGCGAGTGAGGTACACGACCTAGGACACGGGCGTGTCAAGTTGTTACACGAGCGTGTCTCATTGACGTGTCCTGGTCGGGATACGACAGCTTCCTGCATCGTTTGAGGAACACGCCCTGTGTCACGGGCGTGTTAGAGGCTGACATGGGAGTGTCAAGAGTAACACGGGCATGTCTGAGCCCGTGTCTTGTTCTGTGTTCGACGATCATTTCTAGATCGTGAGACACAGACTGTGACACAGGCGTGTCACAGGCCGTGTTCGGCCCAGAAATGTGATTTTCAGGGCGATTCGTGGCCGTTCATTTCCTTCTAATAGGATCCAATGACCCATAGATCTCCTTGCTGTTATAAGGTCAGGAGTTGAGGGTTAAACCCGCATTTCTCTTAGGTCATTCTCTTTCTAAAGAGTTAGAGAGTGGGGAGAGCAAGGAAGAAGGAAAAGGAGGAATCTGGTCGCCGGTGGAGCTTCGGAGCCCCAAATCTCGAGCCGAGTCCAGATCCATTGAGGCGAGGCCATTGCGGTGCTTTTCATCTGGCTAGTTTTCCATGGCGCTAAAGCGATGGATGATTCGGTGGATAAACTGGCAAAACTCTATGTAGATAACATTGTTCAACTGTACGGTGTGCCCCACAGCATCGTGAGTGACCGAGATGGGCGATTCACATCTAATGACTAGAGGTTGGTGCAATAAATATTGGGAACCAAGCTGAGTTTCAGCATGGCCTTTCATCCGCAGATTGATGGTCAGACCGAGAGGGTCAACAAGACGATGGAGGACATGCTTCACATGTGCGTCTTAGATTTCGGAAAGCAGTGGAAAGATCACCTGTACATGGTGGAGTTTGCTTATAACAACAACTACCAAGCGAGTATTCAGATGACGCCCTTCGAGGCCCTTTACGGTAGAAAGTGTCGCATGCCATTGTCATGATTGGAGACGGGTGAGTCGAAGTTGTACAAATGACAGGAAGTGAAAGACGCTACTTCGTTGGTACAAACAATACGAGAACGATTGCTGATCGCTCAGGGCAGACAAGCTAAATAATATAATGCCAAGCATAGGAACATTGAGTTCACTGTTGGTGACTGAGTATATTTGAAAATTAAGCCATTCATGGGTGTCTAATGGTACGACGCTTGAAGAAGCTGAGCCCGAGGTACCTTAGACCGTTTGAGATTCTAGAGCGAGTTGGTGAAGCGGCTTATCGACTAAAGTTATCAGTGTAGCTGAGTGGTCTACACGATGTATTCCATATATCGGTGTTGCGGGGGCGGTGCAAGAGCCTTTGCAAGTGATTGCGGTCGATCATGTACTTGTTGATAGTGGGTTGACGATGAAGGTCAAGTCCGTTCGCATTGAGTACTCTGAAGTCAAGCGACTTCGTAACAAAGACATCAGGATGGTCAAAGTCCGTTGGGACAACTACGGTCGTGAGGAGATTTCGTGGGAGCGAGAGCAGACCATGCTTAAGGAGTATCCCGAGCTCTTCTACTCAGGTACCGTTTAAGTTTGTGTACTTTCTATCCCATAATTTCGGGATGAAATTCTTTTAAGGCGGGAGAATAATTTGGTATCAGACTATAGCATCAGTCTTACTTATTTGAATTCGTGGGCGAATTCTTTTAAGGGGTGGTGAGCACATGTATGTGCGTCATCGTTATAACATAAAAAGAATCCATGAATGTCCACTTAGGAATAAAAATACACTTGATTTGAGGAACCTGAGTGTTCCAATGATTGATTTTAGCAATCTAAATGTCGCATAATCGAGGGTTTTTGCTATTATAGGTGACTAGGAGCGGTGTTGGACAGTCAGAACATTCGTAATCAGCGGAGAGCAGTGCACCCGGCACCTGCGACGGAGAAGGTACCGCTTCGAGAAGCAGAACCCAGAAGGGTGGAACAAGTGGTGGTAGAGCCGTTGATACCTAGAAGAGCGAAAGAGAAGCAGCTCAAACATGTAATGAGCTTTAACCCTCCGGTGTTTTCGGGAACTGGGACTCCAACCCAGGCTGAAGATTGTCTCTATCAGGTGAAGAGAGTCTTGACAGCCATAGAAACGGAGGAGTGGCAGAAGACCACCATAACCACCTTCCTGTTGGATGGAGAGGCGTGGTTGTGGTGGGAAGGGTTGGAGCTACATCACCTGGTTGGAAGACAACTCACGAATGTCTCGATGGAGGAGTTCTCAAGGTTATTCTTGGCAAGATACCTCCCCTCGGCACAGAGGATCGCTTTGGAGAGTGAGTTCCAGAGGCTGACGCAGGGAGATAGTAGCGTGGATAAGTACCTCCACGAGTTTACACGATTGGGTTATTATGCTAGCTCTACTTTGGCTGATGAGGAGTGTAAGACCAACCGGTTCTACGAGGGTTTGTGTGATGACCTAAGGCTACTACTCTCGGGGCCTATGATGCAGGGTTTCCTAACCCTGGTCAATACAGCCCGATCTTTGGAGAAGGATCTGAAGAGAGTTCAAGAGAAGAGGGACTCTAGTGCAAAGAAGACGAAGTTCAAGGTACCGACCTCCTCAAAGTCTGATTTCCGTAGGTGGAATAAGAAGGCTAGGACTTCAGGTCCAGCCCCTTCTTCTGGTGCATCTGGGTCAACTATAGCCCGAACCCCGGGCGCATGTTTTAACTGTAGGAAGCCGGGGCATTTTTCCCGAGAGTGCCGGAGCGGACGTCCAAAGTCTGAGAGGAAGCCTGGAGCAACATACGAGGAAAAGGAGATGGCGGTGGAGTCAACCGCATCCCACTATGCTCCAGCTCAGCCTAGAGTGTACAATCTTGGCCTCCAGGAGGCCATAAAGCAGACTGACGTGGTGACATGTATGAGTTAATTAAAAGCAGATTAGCTTTATATATTTGTTACCTTTTGCGCATTAGCTTATGACTGCTTGTGCTAGGATTTGTTTTGATTTTCTATTATCCGGTGAGAGCACTGTTCTATATGGGAGCTTCGCATTCCTTTTTGTCCGAAGGATTTGTATAGCGCATCGAAGTACATTCTTCGATGGCAAGGGAAAAGTTGGATAAGTTGTTGCCTAACAGGTGTGCAATGCGTGCGGATAGAATTTGTTGCGTAAAGATATGGATTTGGAGTCAAGAGTTTGACTTGCAAGCATCGCTACTGCCGTTAGTGGAGTTCAACGTGATCTTGGGGATGGACTGGCTCTCGGAGCAGCGGGCATACATTAATTGTAACCGCATGGGGGGCAAATTGGGAACTGATCGTGAGATAACTTTTGCGGGCATGAAAGGGTAGAGCAAGAATTTGATGTCTGCTCTCCAGGTGGTTAAGGCAGTTCATGCTAGTGCAAAGTTATTTTTCACTTTAGTGGATGCTTCGAAGCCTGATCCTAGTATGGACAGTATCCCAGTTGTATCTGAGTATCCTGATGTGTTCACTGACGATCTCCCTGAAGCCCTCCTCAGCGAGAGATCGACTTCACCATTGAGCTAGTGCCAGGTGCCAAACCTGTGTCACGCTCTCCGTATCGATTAGCACCTGAGTAGTTGTTGGAGCAAGGTTATGTGCATCCAAGTTCGTCGCCTTGGAGTGCGTCGATCCTCTTTGTTAAGAAATAGGACGGAAGGTTATGACTTTGTATCGATTACCGGGAGTTGAATAAGCTAATAGAGAAGAATAAGTATCCGATCCCAAGGATTGATGATCTGTTCGACCAGCTGGTGGGGTCGGCTGTGTACTTAAAGTTGGATCTGAAATCCGGATACTATGAGCTGCGGATAAGGGAAAGTGACATCCCCAAGATAGCTTTCAGCACACGGTATGGGCATTATGAGTTCACCGTCATGCCGTTTGGGCTGACTAATGCGCCATCCGTGTTTATGGATTTGATGAATAGAATGTTCAGAGAGTACCTGGACCATTTCGTGATAGTCGTTATCGACGATATATTGGTGTACTCGTAGTGCACGGAGGGTCATTTCAAGCATCTATATATGGTGTTGGAGACATTGAGGATGAATCAAATTTATGCCAAATTCTCCAAATGCGAAGTCTGGTTATCCTCAGTAGCATTCCTTGGTCATATAGTTAGTGGAGAAGGGATTGCAGTAGATTCGGCGAAGATAGTTGCGATACGGGAGTGACCTGTGTTGTCTACAGTGGCAGAAGTCCGGAGTTTCCTTGGACTTGCCGGCTACTATAGGCGCTTTGTAGAGAACTTCTTGCGGATAGCGTTACCCCTCACGACTCTGATGAGAAAAGATCAAAAGTTTGTGTGGTCGCTGGAGTGCGCGCAAGCTTTCGAAGAACTAAATGGTCGGTTGACCACGACACCTATTCTATATTCGTCGAGTGGGACCGAATGGTTTGAGATTTACAGTGATGCTTTGGTCAGTGGCTTAGGTTGTGTTCTACTGCAGCATGAGAGTGTAATAGCTTATGGCTCGCGTCAGCTGAAGGTACACGAGAGGAATTATCCGGTCCATGACTTGGAGTTAGCTGCCGTAATATTTGCCCTGAAGCTGTGGAGGAATTACTTGTATGGTGTGAAGGTCGATATCTATACCGATCACAAGAGCATGAAGTACTTGTTTGATGAAAAGGACCTAAACATGCATCAGCGGAGGTTGATGGAGTTCCTGGGTGACTACACCTTCAAGATACATTATGTTCCTGGGAAAGGAAATGCGGTTGCGGATGCGTTGAGTCGTAGGGCTCCCGCACAGGCCAACTGGTTGTCGATTCATGACAAGCATTTAATTCAGGATTTGGAGGCATTAGAGATCTCTTGTGTTAACTAGAAGACGAGTGCCGAAGCACAATTGAACTGGACAGAGGTGCAGTATGACCTTGCTGATAGGATTCGGCAGGCTCTAGATTTGGATAGCAACATAAAGCAGATCATGGATGAGGCTTTGAATGGGTCAAATTCCCAATTTGGTGTTGTTGAGGGACTGTTATGGATGGACAATCGTCTGTGTGTCCCAAATATGGGCAAACTGTGGGAGGAATTGATGTACGAGGCTCATCATACCAAGTACTCGATTCACCCAGGGAGCACGAAAATGTATTGTGATATGAAAAAGTTGTTCTGGTGGCCAGGACTTAAGAAGGATGTGGCACTTTATGTAGCAAAGTGTCAAACGTGCGCCTTAGTGAAGGCAGAGTTCCAGAAGCCTGGAGGTTTCTTGAAGCCCTAAAACCCTAAATTGACATGACGATGTGAGCAACGGGTTGAGTGAAACCATTCCTGCTCTATGTGGTTCGATTTAAGGGGCCTACCGATGACATAGAGGGCGGGTCTTAGGCTTCGGCCGAAAAGACTCAAATACTCACGATGTTTGCCATCCTAGGGGCGGTGGTGGACCGGGTTCACCGAGAATGTGCCCTGAGAGCACGGGGTGTGTGGTCGTGCATGTCTACGCCTGTGGTGAAGTGTGCTTAAATTGCACGTTCACTATTATGTTTGATTATACTAATGAAATGCAGGGAAGGAGCACCGCCGCCCCGATTAAGGGGTGGGGTCGTTATAATTTGGTCAACTTTAGCTGACCGTTGCTCTTGTTTGCCACCACTGCGGTGGAATGTTGATTGCAGGTGCTGCGGAGCCTAGTGGCAAGTAGCGGGCTGACGCCCATGTTGCTGAGCCGGCCCTTGAAGGCCAAAGCAAATGTTTACTTTTTTATGCTCATGTGTGACCGGCCTGCGTGCCGATGTATGGAAGACATTTATTGTTAAGTAAATTCTTGTGAGGCCATAAGGCCAAGTACTTTGTGTATTTGTACGCTCATTCCTACTTTAGGTTTTTAGTGGACATTCATGTTTTGATTTGGGTTCTTTTAACTGTTTAAAAGCTTCCACTAGAATGCTCTGAGTTAGGACGTGTGTTTCCTTTGGCGGTAATTTGGTATTAATACGTAACTCCACTAGATGTCCGTGGTATATGGCGTGGGGCCCTGACTGGACCTTCTGTTATATCCCTTATGACGGATGGGGGTGTTACAAATGTATTCCCCCATCCTCCTTCCTTAGCACTGGAACCAACTCCCTCTTTATCTATAACGTGCCCCGACTGCAGCTTGAATTTGCAGTCCTTCTTGAAGTGACCCAGCTGGTTGCATCTGTAGCACCTTAGCCCTTCTTTCTTCTTCCAATCCCGCTTAGGGGCAGCACTCTTCTCTTGCTGATAAGATTTTGAAGGGCCATCACTAGTAGACAACTTCTTCTTCTTGTCCCATCTCTTCTTCTTCCCTGAGAAGTGCGCCTCACTACCTCCTTCAGAGATAGTAACTCCATCCATATGCCTTACTAGGCTTTCCTGCAAAGCCAGTAGGCTCTCCAGCTCCAGTAATGATGGTTTAGTGGCCCAGGCTTGAACAGAAGTAATGGAGGTCACATATTCCTTCTGCAATCCGTGAATTATGTGTCCCTTAAGCTTCGCTTCTAAAATCGGCTTATCAGGGCCCAATGATGGAATTTCAGCACATAAGTTCTTCTTCTTCAAGAAAAACATTGAGATGGATAAATCTCCCTAAGTGGCTATCGCCAACTCATTCTCTAGGAATTATAGCCGCGCTACATTCTTCCAGTTGAACAACCCATCAAGGGAGTCTAAATCTCAACAGCTAACCGACATCCTATGATGTTGTCAAAGAGCTCCAGTGAGATACCCCGCTTAAGAGTAAACTCTGCCTTTGTGTTTGTCTTCCTCCAAGTTCTCACCACTTCAGCATTGCCAGCAACAACAGTAACTTCTTGCATCTTGTCCCCACAGACGACCTCCCAAAGGTCCTTGCCCAAAAGATAACTTTCCATGCACGACCTCCACTTCTTGAAGTTGTTCGGCGTTAAAAGTTCAATTCTAAGACCTCTTGCAAATACACCTTCCATTATACTAACACTGGTCTACTAGACTTCCAGAAGCAAAAAGTAAGCCTGACGGGTGATCACTGCTCAAACCTCTGTTCCCTCTAAAACTATGTAAAAATTTGTGAAACACAGAAAACGGGAAACCAGATCGCAGGAACACTCAACCAAACCAAGCCAAGTAAACTAGATGCAAACATTAGAGGAAGAAAATCTTTTACTATCAAAAATCTTTACAGGGCGAGACTTGATTAACCAATGTACCCGATGGAAACAAAAAACAACAAGGCATAAGCTAGCCGTGCGGATAGAAAAAAGTTGTCCGCCGACTCTGCCGAACTGATCTACGAAGTCCACTGAAGCGGCTAAGTTTCCAGACTACAACCTAACCGCACAACCACCCCGTTATTCCAATGCTGAAGAACTTTGTCCATAATCTGCTAGCCGCCTAACTGCGTTGTCGACTAGCCGCCAGATTATCCATGAACAGCTACTGCCGAACTGAACAGACTGCCAGAAACGGATAACTTTATTGAACTGAGAAAGATTGCCAAAGAGAAGACCGCCTGGTCGCAAGCTGTGACATGCTGCTAACCGTCGATTGTAATCGCAGAGTCTGCACTGATCCCTAACCTAAGTCAGAACCAACTCCCTGGCTTGTCAACATTATCCGCACAATCTGTACAGCAAAAAACTGGTCAACTTCTCAAACCGCATGGATACCAAAACCTATCCGCAGCAATCACCCAAGCTCACTTACTGTTCATTCGATTGTACTATTGATGTGACAGGGAGTCCTATTTATAGGCACAGTGAGGAGTGTGGTCACCACCCAAACTGATAGGAATACCACCCATCTCGCGACGAGCACAAAGCATATTCGGACAACACGAACACAAAGCCAGTCTGCCTTGTAAACAGAACTTGGATCAACCCTTTATACCTGTAGACACTGTGAATACCGCTATCAGTCCGCAACATCCTACAGACACTTCTTCAGTCCGCACACTCCGAGCCCATAACTATACCAAGTTGACAAGCTGCTGAGCTCGGCAGATAAAAAAGCAGTCCGAGTTAACCGCGCGAACTCACGGAATGAGCACAACCGGACTTGGTTCAAATTAGACCAAGTCCACACTACCAAGAATCCATAGTGCGGACTCCAAACTAGCAAACATAAGAACCAGTTCACACAACTTGGCAGAATCAACACTAGTCCACACTAACCGGCGAACTCCGCGATTATACAAAACCGCTCCACCAAAGCAAGTCCAAGGGCACAAGTACATGCTGAACTCGTGAGCTCCAGAAGTTTCCACAACATGCCGGACTGGGCGAACTCCAGATGAGTCCGTAGCTCCCGCGGATACCAATCCTATCCGCCCGGTTACATCCAGGGAACAAGCCGACTGCAGAACCACTGGCCGACCTGGCTAGTCTCCAGTCCTGTCCACCCAGTCCGCACAGTCAGACCACCCAGGCAGCCACTTCTGTCCGCCCAGTCCACACGGACAGTCCGCCCAAGCCTCCACTTTCACTTAAAAAAATTCAACACTTGATCTAGTGAAGAATGATGGTCCTTTGAGGGAGAAAAGGAGGGGAGAAGGTGAACTAGTAATATGTGTGTGCTGGAGGAAGAAGATGAACAGATGCCGTCCATCTGTCTTAAGATTTCTGCATATTTTTACTTATTCATGCTAAACCTTATTTTATTAGCAGACCAAAAACCTGTTTTCTACTTTTGACGGACTTTAAGACTATTTTCAGGCATGATCCATCCATATTTAGGTCTTCGGCTCAACACAGAAGTTATAGCCCTCGAAAAAACCTTTCCAACGAGTGATTGTGCATTTTTTGGGGAGCTTTGTAGCCCCCGCAAAGTGAAACCGAAAAAGTTGTTCAGAAAGTGATCCTGTTTAAGTACAGGACAAATTTCTGTCCAGATTTGCTCTGCGGGTTCAAACCCGATTTTAGACATGTTAGACTTAGGTCTAGATCTAGGGCTCAACACAAAAATTGTATCCCTTGGAGATACCTTTCCGGAATGGGGTGTACCATTAATTTCGGTGCAGTGTAGCTCCCAGAAATCCAGTTTTAGTGAACTATGACGTGCTGTGATGTGTTGATGTTTTGTTGAATTCTCTTATATTACTAATCAAATACTCATGAGATTTGGTGGTTAGGTAGCAAATGATATTGTGATCACTACTTGCACGGTTAATAAATTTTGGAAGAATATTTGCTGTGATTTTATCAGCTATATTGCTTAAATCTTTTAAGATATTTGCTGAATTTTAGAAAAGCCTGGACGAGATATAACCCTTGATTAAATGGCGAGCTTAGTCATCGATCTCTAGTATTGAAGATATGATATTGTGCAAGTTGTCCTTAGGATCGTATGGAGTGAAACCCCATGACTTGTGTAATCCACTGCTTTGAGTCATATTAGCTCCCTACAGGTAGCAGTGAGGGCTTTGTATAGTGTTTAGGATGTGTCAATATCCTAAGTTAATGTGGAAGGGGGACTCAGTGTGGAGCCCTTACGTGCTTAAGTGCATGGGTAAGTTATAATATGAATGGACTCGGTTGGAGCCCTTGGGTGCTTGCAAGCATGGCAACGTGTGGGGTTTGCATGTGTGTGTGTGTGTGTGTGTGTGTGTGTGATGACACACAATGGTTACGATCCTGTGTTGTGGATTACTTGTGGTAGGTCTACGGGCTTACCGATCATCACACCGACGAAAGCTGGGAGATAGAACTTGGCCGGTTGTGTTGAGTTCTTTGGTGCTTACTTCCTAAAGACCCCTTCCATGCTATTTAAGCCGGTTGGGCTGGTCTCTTTGGTGTTTACTTACCAAAGACCCCTTTCGTGCTGTTTAGGTCAGTTGGGTTGGAATCTTGGTGTTTACTTCACAAGACCCCTTCTGTGTCGTAGTACGCAGGAGCTCCGCTGTTGGTTTTGCTAGTGTTGAGGCATATGAAGGCCTTGGCTTGATAGTGTGTATGCACTCCTAGCAGTGGAAATGCTCGCTCCACTGTCACCATTTGGACACGACGGGTGATTCCTGAGAGGTCCGTTACCTCTCGAAAAGTTGGAACTAATGGTCTATGTCGACATATCAAGGCAGAGTGCGTGTGTAAACATGGGTTCATCATCATACATTCATTGCACTGCAAAAGATCCTCATCATATAAATTAGTATGAGCTCTTTTATATGATATGTTACTATTTATTTTACTAGACCCTTAACTTATAAGCTTGTATGAGCATCCTTATAAGTTAAGTTCAATTCAGTTCATTGCATATTGCTCTCTTATACACATCTATATGTCTTCTGTGTTTTACTGCTTCCATATTAAACTGTTGATATAATAACTGCTAGATTAATTATACCATCATGTCACCTACTTGTTATATTACTGATTATATTGTGTCCTCTCAATCTTCCTTCCACCCAGTACCTAAGAGTCGCCGAGGTGAGAGGATGTGAAGCCACTTAGCGTTTATGACTGACGGTTGCTACACCCACTTTTTAGGAGGACACCCCGCAGAAGGGGCAGCAGTAGCACCCAGTGTAGGATGACAGCCAGGCCAAGGAAACATGCACTACGATACCTTCACTGCCCTTAGTGACAGATCTGAGATTTTGAGCATTTTGTTCTAGCCCTTTGGGCAATTTTTGTACTCTGATATTTACAGGAGCTTATGTAACTTTTGGATTATTGTATTAACTTGGACTTTTACTTTTGTGGATCATGACTTCTATGGTCTTCTCTTATTGTTGGGTTGGCATTGTGATATCAAAAATTAGCCGACAGAATATGCGACTTATGGTACAGATTAGTCTGTGTGTTGATGCTACCCCAAGGCGGCTGTTCTGGGCATAAGGTTCCCTTCGACCGTATCTTGTGTTCCGGGAGGGAGGATTTACAACATAAGCATAACGAGCCATCCTTCTTCTTGACAAACAGCATTGGGGCTCCCAGTGGTGATGAACTCAGGCATATGAATCCTGCATCGATTATCTCTTGAAGCTATATACTAAGCTTAGTTAATTCCTTCGAAGCCATTCAATAAGGTGCTTAGGGCATCAGTTGAGCTCCAAGAACAAGCTCGGTTTGGAAGTCCATCTCATATTGTGGGGGAAACCCTGAGAGAGACTTAGGGAAAATGTCTGAAAAGTCCTGAATGACTGGCACTTTGGCGAGCACCTTAGTCTTATCCTCCTTATTAAAGTAGATCAGGAATACCTCATCTGTTTGCCTGCCTGACTTGGCAGTCTACGCAGAAGTTAAGATTATACTTGAGATAGATGGAATACCATTTAATATGATGGACTGTCTGCAACACCCCAAGATTTTACCTTATGTTTGGAATGCCGGGAGTGCTAGGATAAGTGTAGTAGGAAAGCATCGTGTGTTAGCTCTCATATAGTTGCGTTATCTCTCCTATATTTGTGTTAGCTGTCATATAGTTGTGTTAGGTCTCATATCGTCATGTTAGCTCTCATATCGTCGTGTTAGACCTCATATAGTTGTGTTATCTATCATATCTGTTAAAGTTTCTCAAGGTGATCAACGAGATAGTCTGACGCCAAATTAATATTCTCAGAGCTATCAAGATTACACCTTGATCAAGAGGAAACTAGGAAAGCAAGCTCAAACAATAAGAAGCAAACACATGAGCAAGCAGATCATATATTCACTATCTTCTTTACGATGAGGTATACATGGCAAGACATGATTTCGCCAGTACACAAGGAAAACAGAACAGATTACAAAAAAACAATCCGAACGGACAGAATCAGAGACTGCCAAGACCGCCCAGTCTGCCGAAGTCGCCGAGACTGCCCGAACTGCTGCTTGAAGACGAATAGAACACAGAGTCCACTGAAATTGTAAGGTCGCGCGGACACACCGTTATTTGCTGACTGCTACAAGCTGCTGCCGAACTAAAGAACATACCGCCTAACCGCCGAGTCCGGCGGATAGGTTATTGAACTTGGAAAAGCTGAAGCAAAGAAAACTGACAAGCCGCAGAAGCGACCTGCTGAGACCGCAGATTGTAATCGCAAATTTCACTGAACCTGACCGAAGTCAAAGCCGAACTCTTGGCTCCATGGTGCTAGCCGCGCAACCTGCAAACAGCAACCAGTTAACTCTAATCAAACCACGCGGACAAGAAAAGTGAGGCCGCAACACTCAACCAAGTCTCAACTTACTATTCCCTCAATTACTGTTGACGTGCCCCGGGGGGGGGTTATTTATAGGTGGGGTGAGGAGTGTGGTAACCGCCGTAATGAATAGAAACACCACCCCAGCTCATAGCTAGCAAAGCCTAGTCTGCAAGGACTTAGCCGGACTTCAACCAACCCGCCAGGAGCCAAGATAAGGTGTTCACCACCAGGCGGACTCCGCGCCAGTCCGCACACACTATGCGGACAAGGCAACAACCTGCATAGCCTGCAAGCACAACACCAGTCCACCACACAACACCACACAGATAAAGCCACAACCCATACTACATCAGTCTGCACGCCATATGCAGACATGTCGACAGTCCGCAAAGCTGGAGAACAACACCTCAGCCCGCCACATGAGTCCACGACCAACAAGCAGACCGCCCGATCAACAACGGACTCTGCGGATACTGCGGACACCCTGGACTTATCACAGAGTGTGACCAAGTCCAGCAACCACCTAGCCCGATGCGAGCTCAGTGGACAAGTCCGCCAGCTCCCAAGACAGATCGCCAACGCTCTACCATAGCAAGGCAAAACTCGCAAGCTCTAACTCGCACAGCAGCCAAGCCAGCGGCCAACTGTCGGGCTCGCAATCAGTCCGCGCAGTCTGCAGATAAGTAACCCGCAAAACAAACTGGTGACAAGCCAGGTCACAGAAGAAGGCAGACTCCAATCCAAGTCCGCCCAGCTTGGCGAACTCCAAACAACCACACGAATACCTCCAGAACACCACACAAGCCGTCACCACTAGACCGCCAGGCTGCTCCTATAGACCGCAAGGACGGTCCGCCCAAGCCGCTCAACTAGATGGCCAAGCCGCCAAGTCAACTGTGGCCGCAGACTACCCAGGCCACAACAACAGTCCGCCCAGGACCCGGACTCAAACTGCCCAGACCACACGGTCTGCTCCATCACCTACTTTCACTTCATAATTTTCAACACTCCACCTTGAAGTGAGAAGTGGTGATCAAAACCAATAGACCCCGAAGTTGTTGAAATGGCCCCTTCGACAGCGGCTTCGTGAAGATGTCAGTAAGGTTGTCTTCACTCCGAACATGCCCGACCATAAGAGACCCCTCCAATACCTTCTCCCTTATGAAGTGGTGCTCGATCTCTATATGCTTCGTCCTTGCATGACAAACTGGACTGTTCACTAGTTTGAGAGCACTTTCATTATCACCACGGAGCAGAGTTGGACCTTGCACTTCCTTATGGATGTCCTCAACTAGCCTGCTTAGCCAAATGGCTTCTCGAGCAGCCAAAGCCGAAGCCTTGTACTCTACTTCCATAGTCGTGACGGACACCGAGTCCTACTTATTGCTACACCACGAGATGCTAGATGATCCACAAGTGAAAACATAACCCGATGTTGATCTTCGATCATCCGAGTCACCATCATAATCAGCATCTGTGTATCCTAGCAAAGAAAAGTTCGTGTCCCTCCTATAGAGGAGCCCCATATCAAAAGTAGTCTTGACATACTTCAAGATATTCTTTGCCGCCACCAGATGAGACTTCATTGCTCTGCCATAAACCGACTTACTCGGCTAACAACATAAGCAATGTCTGGCCTTGTAATCGTTAGGTAGATCAAACTCCCCACTAGAGCTCTAAACACCAAGGGATCTGGAAGAATCCTTCCTTCATCTCGTCGAAGCTTCAACCCATGATCCAGAGGAGTAGAGAAACTCTTTCCTTCCTTCACGCTGAATCGATTCACAATGCGATCCGCATATCCTTTATGGCAAATGAGTATCCCACTCTCCTTCCTCTCCACTTCGAGACCAAGAAAGTTATGAAGCTCTCCCAAGTCTTTTATCTTGAAGTGAATAGCTAGCTCATCCCTGAGCCTAGCTACCTCCTCCTCTGAATTCCCTATGATGATCATATCATCAACATACAACAGGACCAAGACCTGAAGCTCCCCCTTCTTCTTGATGAACAAGCTTGAATCTGAGTTGGAAGCAAGATATCCGCAGAATTGGAGGTATTCTGCTATCTTCCCATACCAAGCTCTTGGAGCCTGCTTCAACCCATAGAGATCCTTCCTGAGTTTGCAGACATAGTCCGGATGAACTTTAGAGATAAATCCAAGCGCCTGATCCATGAAGATGTCCTTATCAATCTCCCTGTAAAGAAAAACGTTCTTTACGTCAAGCTGCCACAACCTCCATCCTTGGCAAGCAGCCAAGACAATCACCACCTGAACCGAAGTTATCTTTGCAACTAGACTAAACGTCTCCTCATAGTCTTCTCCATACTGTTGTGGGAATGCTCGAGCAATAAGGCGAGCCTTGTATCTTTTGATGCTACCATCAGCCTTCTTCTTCAACTTGTACACCCACTTGCAAGTCACTGGAGTAATGTCATCACCCTTGGGCACAAGGTTTCAGGTTTCATTCTTCTTGAGAGCGGTTGTAACATCCCAATTTCAACTAGACCCCCCTAAGGGTGATTTTGGGCAAGGCTAGGTCAAGACCAACCCTAGGAAGACCTTGGGGACCAAGTGGGCCTAGGTAGGAGGATGAAAGCTACCATGGTCTGCAAATAGTAAAATTCAAAACAATAATTTAGAAGGACATTAGGGCTTCACCATGACTCCATGACCCCATCACAACATTATTAACCTAGCAAAGGGGGGGGGTCAACCCAAGCTCAACCCTTTTTTCCTTTTAAGTTAACCACAATATAATGAAATATTATGGGTGGAAAGGGCTGCCAATAGGCTGGGGAGTCAGCATGGTCAGCTTTGGTGACTAGGAGAGAGAGAGAAAGCTTCATTCCATACTAATGGAGGAGAGAGAAAAGGGGAAAGAGAGTTGAAGGAGGAGATTGGCCAAGGAAAGGCCAATGGTCCCCACTGATGGCAGCATTCATCTCCTCCAGTGAAGGGGAGGAGTTTCCAGCCATTTTCCTGGCTGTCAAGGGGCTGTTACAGCCTCCACCATCATGGCCGAAACAAGCCTTTAATGGCCATGATGGCCATGGCAGTTTCTTCCATTCTTCTCCCCCTCTGATGTTTTAAACATCATTAGTGAGCTTGGAGAAGAATTTCCCAATCCTTAACTGAAGAAATCCGGCGAGTTTACTGGGAGATTGCAGAATTCCGATCGGCGGCGCCACCACCATGTCAACCCGCAGATCCGCTCGTCTCCAGGCCGCCAACAAGGTCCTCCTCCTCCTCTTTTCTCATGGGTAGATCTTAGGTTTCATTAGGGCCAAGGTTCGGGCACAATTGAGCCCGATCCAATTCGCAACATTCATGGCTTTCGGCCAAAAATTTTATTGGTTGGATCGCCGGAATCCGCCCCTCCGGCGGCTGTGCCGCCGTCTGGCGATAGCCACCACCTCAACGGAGGTGATGGTGGCGGTGGCCGGCCGGGGAAGGGACTGGGTGGCCGGCGGCAGACGCTAGAAGTCGGCACAGGAAGAAGCAATCCTGGCCGTTGGCTCATCGGGGACGATAACCCAGCGCCGTTGATCTGCGCCAAGATTCGCGCGGCATCAAATCAGATACTTTAGGATTTAAATAAATATCATTTCATTTCTGTCACATTAGATGTATTTAATGTATTTAATTTTTAAAAATACTTAGGGACCCTGAATGGAAATCTGCCCAACATGAAAATTGTAGCTTCGGGTGTCTAGTTTGTAGCAAAAATTGCTTGGACCCTTTTGGGCCACTGGTTAGACCAGGGTACCCCTTTTTGGTAGGACCTATACCTAGGCCTAAACAGAAATTATTTTTGGTGCCCACACTTCATTCCTTGTCCAAAAAAGTTGAAATTTGGGCAGTGAGAAAGTCTTAGTCATATCTAGAACCTGTCCAAAATTTAGAATTTTTGGAGAATATTTTTCTATAGTTTTTAGAAAAATTTAATAAATCATGATTAATTTAATTATGTGACCTAATTAATTTAAAACTCCCCCAAATTTTGGTGGGTGGTCTTAGATGTCATGATAGGTATAGGGTTAAAACTTTAGCTCATTTGGAGATGTTTAGGATAGGTAATTTACCCACCCTATATATGACCTTATAAGGGTATTTTGGTCAAAAGCCACTATTTGATGGTTGAGTGGCCAAATTCCCTCATCAGAGGCTGAAATTTTGGCCACTGATATAATTTGACTTTTTACACTCACTTATGAAGTTTGGAGTGGTTTGGACTAGGGTAGCCCTAGAATTTTAGGGTAGGCCCTTTAGGGTAAATTTCTAGGGTTTGAAGAATTTGGGGTCAAAAGACCTTGGATGGACTTGAAACTTGGAAATGATGTCCATAGGGTTACTATGGTCCTGTGGTTAAAATTTTAGGGCATTTGGAATAATTTAAACCCCTTAAATCTATAACCCTAGTTTAGGGCACTAGCTTTGAAATCATAAGATCTAATACCAAAACTTTCTGAAAAGGGCTGAGTTTTTGAATGGGTAGTTGTTTAGGGTATATATATCTCTGGAAATTTTATAATAAATTTTGGATGAATATTTTTGGTACTTTATTCACAAAGTCATGTTTTACAATTTTCACTTAGGAATTTTTGGAGAAAAGTATACTTGATTAAATCTGATGAAACTTAGCAAAGGGGCTTGTAATCATGGTACCCATCTCTGTAAAGTTTTATGAAATTTTTGAAGAATGATATTTAGTAGTTGCTTCTTTAATTATTTAATTCTATGGAACTTTGGTAAATTTAATAATGACATTTAAATAGTCTAAAAAATTTTAATTTCTTCATCATGATGTTTCTAGTTCCTTATGAAGCCCTAGTAATTTTTACATAATTATTGGAGACATATTTGTAGCACTTCCTTCATTATATTTGATCTTAGGAATTATTTTTAATAAATCCTTTAGAGGTCAAGAACTATCTGGAAAATTATGAAAATTGGCAACCAATATTATTTCTCTGTTATTTAGTGAATACAAATTTTAGGAGGCCATTACCTGAGGAAATCGTATGGTTCATGTTCAAATTGACTATGGCCTAGTTTTTGAGGAAAATTCAATAAATAGCAGATTAATTGGGAAAAATATGATTTTCTGAATTTAGACTATATTCATCATAATAGACCTCTGGTAAAATTTGTAGAGTTATTGGAGGAGAATTTAGAGTATCACCTATTGAGTACATCATATTAGCTTAGGGAGGTCTGCAATTAGTAAAAACAGCAGAAATCAAATTAAAATGCACAATGAGTTTAGGAAGTTGGAATAATGGGGCATTAGTCTGGTAGGTGAATTAGGTTTGTCATCAGAAGTGTAGATGAGTAGTGGAGGTTGGTTAGAGTTGTGTGGGGCTCGGGATCGACAAAGGATCACTCATCCTCGTTGAAAAGAAGGAGTCATATACACTTGGGTTAGAATTCAATTATAACCCTAAGGGATTGAGAGATTTGTGTAGTAACCAATAATAATAAGTGCCTTGCGAAAGGGAGCTTTGGGCGTAATCCCATCGTAGTTCCTAGTGCCTTCGAGAGCCCTTCACGGGGAATACCTTGGGCAGTCCTGGGCTAACGCAACTCATAGGAATAATGAAACTTCAAGAGTAACTAGAATAATTAGGGTTTCACTCTCACACACCCCGAGGTTACGGGAAGTAATTTTGGCTAGATGATCAAGCAGTAGGCTCGGTCGTTGTGGTAAGAGGGCAGGATGGCCCGGTGAGCTTCGGCTCGGTGTTGGTACGTAAATTTGCATGTGCATAAAAGGAATGAAATTAAGGTGGTGGGTCTTCGGTATTGGAGGATCTTAGCACAGACACCAATACGTTGACTCGGCAAGTGTTGTGATAGCACTTCGCCAACAGAAGTCCGGTGCGCCAGCCGGCAAGAGTACGCAGGAGTCCGCTTAGTGCACCAGCGTTGAGGCGTACGATAGGTCTGACTAGTAGTGCTATACTGGTTTAGAGGTGGGCGAGGCCCAACCCACCGCTTCCGTCTGCCACTACGGAGGTATCCTGGGAGGTGAGGCTCCAGAAAGGGGGAACTAAAGGTCTGTGTGCACAGAGTCGGGTGTGTGTGTTGCACTTGCTTGATCCATCATACCCACTTGCATGTCATAGCATAAGCGATTCATTTAACACTTTCACACCTAAAATATAAGTGGTATGGGACACTTATACATTAGGCCCTGCAAAACGACCCCTTGGTCTATAAGCTTGTGTGGGCAAGTTTATAAATTAAGGTTAATTTTCTTTACATATATATATTGCTGTTAATAACCGACACCCCAACGTATAAATTGGTATGGGACTCTTTATACGATGGGAGCCTTGCAAAAGACCCCTTGCTTATATGTACCCATATAAGTTAAGGTTACTTTACTTTACTTGTTTACAAATATGTTTAGTTACTATATAAATTGCTAGTTTTAGGTCCACCGTCACCTGCATTTGATATACTCTCCACTTTCAAGTCCTCCCTTTCTTCCTCTCCGCTCGGTGCCTAGGAGCCATGGGGGAAGGGGTGGGGGATGATAGGACTTAGTCTTTTAGACTAACGGTTCTCGAACCACATCATTTAGGGGATCGCGGAGCCCAGATTGGAGGAGCAGCCCCAGAGGTCGACACGCTTGGAGATAGGGCAGTCTAGCACATGAGTTCAGACAGCTGGGACCATGAGGCCCTTACTCTAGTAGTGTTTATTTTATTTCCACATGAGAGATCTTGTGGTGAGGAATTGTTGTATCGGGCATAAGCCCTTATTTACAGTGCTTGGTTTTGTGGACTCTCCCATCGTGGAGATATTTTACTTGATGTGATATTTCTGTGGACTTTTACTTAGAGTTTTGCTTCGCATGTTATTACTCTAATTTTGTTACTATGCTGCGATCGAATTGGCCGGCAGAAACGGCGTTTTGTGGTGATGACGCTTCCGGGCGAGAAGGTGTCACCGCAAAGCGGCGGTTCTGGGCATAAGACCCTGTGTTTTTAAAAAAAAAAATGGGGTCTTACAGCGGTAATCTCCTCTTTCATGGCATCTTCCCACTCCTTGACTCCAGTGGCCTCATTGAAGTTTGCAGGCTCTCGCCCTTCCAGAGGGCCTGTAAAGAAGCAAGAGACAAAGCTCACTACATTCTCTTCGCAATATCGAGCTGGTGGCTTGATAGTCCTCTTTTATCTCCGAAGGGTCTGCTCCTTGCTCACCACCTCCGTTGCTTCTTCAGGCTCAGCTCCATTTCCGAGAAAATTTTGAGCAATGCTCCCCCTGCTTCCTGAATCAGAGGCCTCTGCCCCAGAGCTTGAAGCAACATGAGCTGCTGGTGAAACAACAAGCTCCTCTTGAAGATCTTCAGCAGCCACCTTCTGCTCTTCATCAACCTCACTCTCTGATAGCTCAACCGAGCCTCCTCCATACGATGTCAGTTCATCAAAGACCACGTCTCTTGATACAACAAACTTCTTCATCACAGGATCCATGCACTTCCATCCCTTCTTCCGCTCATCATAGCCTACAAAGACAATCTTCCTCGTCTTTTCATCAAGCTTTGTCCTTGAAGCATCCGGGACATGCACATAGCAAGTTAATCCAAACACCCGAAGGTGTTGCACACTTGGCTTCTCCTTCAGCAATATCTCGAAGGGAGACTTCATGTTGATCAGACAAAGAGGCATCTGATTGATTACATAAGAAGCTCAAGACATTCCTTCTGCCGAGAAAGACTTAGGAATGTCTTTTGCATGAAGACAACACTTGCAGGTTTCTGTCAGATGACGAATCTTCTGCTCTGTTACTCTGTTTTGTTGTGGAGTATGAGCACAAGTAAGCTCTCTCTGGATCCCGTGATTCCTGCAGAAGTTAGAAAATTCGGAGGAGACAAACTCACCACCATCATTTGATCTAAACTTCTTGATCCGCAGGCCAAGCCGGCCCTCCACCAGCTCCTTAAACTCCACAAACAAATGGAAAGCTTATGACTTTTCCTTCAAGGAATATACCTAAGTATATCTTGAGTAATCATCAATCAAAACAAGTATGTATCTGCTGTCTCCAAGACTAGCAGTAGTAGTTGGCCCCATCAAGTCACCATGGATACACTCCAATGGTCTCTTGCTCCTCGTTTGTGACTTATCAAATGGAAGGCGATGAGCCTTACCGTACTGACACCCTGCGCAAACGTGACCGTCGCCAAAGGATGAAAGCTTAGGCAAGCCATTCACAAGGCTCCTGTTTGCCATAGCTTTTAGCTTATTCATCCCTACATGCCCCAGCCTCTCATGCCAAATAATAGTGCTATCGTTTGCCCTCATCCGATCAACATAAGAGTTTGTTGCAAGAACAAACAAGTTCTTTACTCTCCTCCCAACGTGAGCAACATCAGCCTTCACTGCTGATACATTGCGAAGAAACTTCACTTCTGTTAGCCCAAACAAAACATCATAACCTGCATCTACCGCATTGGTCACAGAGAAGAGGTTCTTTTTCATGCCCGGTACATGATACACACTCTTTAACGTGAGTGGCCCCTTATCACTACCCAAGGACACGACCCCCTCCTTCTATAATGCATAAACAATATTATCAGCAGTAATAATAGCTTCGTTACTTGAGTAAGTTTGCAGTGAGGAGAACTTCGACTTGTCTCTGGTGAGGTGATGACCACACTCGGAGTCCACGATCCACTCGTCTTCAAAGTCGATGGCGGACAAGGCACAAAAACAAGTGCCCGTCATGAAAGCTCCACCCCAGCCAACTTCCTCAGTACTAGAGCAAGCTTCCTCCTTTCCTGCAACATGCCTGGGATGCAGCATGACCTTGCAGTCACGCTTAAAGTGACCCGACTGATGACACCTGTAGCACTTCAAATTCTTCTTCCAATCCTTCTTAGGAGTAGCGCTCCTCTCTGACTGATAAGAGGTTGAAGGCTCATTTTCAATAGCGGTCTTCTTCTTCTTCCCTTCCCATCTCTTATTCTTCTTACCTGTGAAGAGAGCTTCACTACCTTCTTCAGAAATAGAGACTTCAGCCATCTGCCTAGCCAAACTTTCCTGCGAAGCAAGCATGTTCTCAAGTTCCAGCTGATATGTTGCAAACGTGGGTGAATATGTTTCCTACTCCTTAGTGACTATCTTTTATTTTATTTTAATGAGATGCTTTAGTTATTGATTATGTTTTTCTTTCAAGACAAGCAACCTGCATAAAGAAAACAACACAACAAAGTACACAAGGATTTATATTGGTTCCCTAATCTTTGGGTACATCCACTCTCCTCCCACCTTGCCAACTTCCTGTTAGTCAAGGCACTTGTACAAAATAATTCTCCAAAGATCTTACACCTCAGACACTCAACTTTACACTCAGAACTTCAGCAAGTTACTACACTCAGTATCCTTTTCTGGATACCTACCTCAGAACCAACAGGTTCCTACCTCAGAGCTCTCCAGTGCTCCTACACTCAGTGACCCTCAAGCCACCTACCTCAGCCTTATACAAAGGCCTACAGCTTAGGCTTCTCAGCCATATAGTTTCAGGCACACAACCCTACTCTCAGAGTGCTGCAACACTCCTATAGCTCAGCACCCAGTAGGTACCTACCTCAGTGCCCTTCCAGGCACCTACAACTCTGATTATCAATAGAATCCTACCTCAGAGCGATCTTGCTCCAACCACTTAGATCCCAAAAGGATCCTACAGGATGGAAGTGAGTTGGTGAGGTTCTTGATTAGACACAAGAGAAATTTCTCTGTGCCAATCTACCTTGACTGAGATATACTCAGCCCAACTTTGACTCCAAGAATATATTTCTCGAGTCTTCCTTTACCTGAACTGAGATACACTCAGTCCTAGCTTCTTTTTCATAACACCAGGGTTTTTTTCCTGCTGGAGCTGTGAATTAACTACAACAATGCTTGCTGCAACCTGAGCTGAAGAATTCTCAGCTCAACTTCTTCACAACAACTAGGATACATATTATTTTAGCTTGTGCTGGAAGTAACTGGCAGAAACATTTCTGCTTCTTATTTATTTCCTGAGCCGAGGACGTTCAACCCTAACTCCTTCTCCGCATCCTCTAGTAGATGTTCTTCTGAGTTGTATGGCTGGAACTATGAAGATCCTGCTGGTGCAGATAAAAAAAATGCCACCAACTAAATTTCTTGCTCTTCTTTAGAGATTTTCTCTGATCTTGTTGTAGTTATGGAAGAAAACCAACAGCTAACCTTTTGAGCCTTTAGACCTCCAGTATTTTGCTCCAAGTTCTTCTCTTCACGACAACAATGTCGATGAAGAAGAAGTATCTTAACATCTCTGCTCCAAGAGTTGTCTTCCTCTATAAAGGCTTTTCCTTTATATCATTTATGTCCCAACTGCTCTTTGAGCAGTGGGCCCCTTACATTTAATGCTGGCTGCATCCTTGATTTAACACCCAACTGTCATATAGTAGGACTGCGGCGCCTTTTGTCTTTTACAGTATATTTGTCTCTAACAGTTTGAATAAGGTTGATTTTTTGACTTACTGACATCAGCTCCTGAAGACTTAGTCAAAAATCAAGTATCAATAGAATAGGCGTTGAGTGAATGAGCTTCAATCAACGCCAAAGTACTTAGACAATCCTGTTTATCTAGGCATTGACAGCGTTGAGTGAGCAAGCCTCTCTCAACGCTTTTTGGCTTAACCATTTCTGCAGCCTTTTCTGAATGCCTCACGTTGAGAGTGTTGAGTGAGCACACCTCACTCAATGCCTTGTCCCTTAGCCATACTTTTTATTATTTACTCGTTAAGAGCGTTGAGTGAGCATGCCTCACTCAACGCTTTCAGCCTTAACCATTTCTACTTCTGTTGGGTACATTGGTTAAATGTACCTGATTTGAAGAAGCCTCACCAAACTCAATGATATACATCAAAATGTATTTGATGTGTTTTTGAGTTACTTGTGCAGGTTAAGTATTTGCAGGACTGAAGCAAAAATCTCTAAGTCCATGTGTCGACACCCAGAGGGAAAGTGTCGACACTTAAGAAGACTTGTGTCGACACCCAGGCAAGCAACACCTGGAGTTATTGTGTCGACACCTGGGATGCAGAGTCGACACCAGACATAAAGTGTCGACACAAGGAGCAGTGTCGACACTCAATCAAGAAAGTACAGTAAAGCTGTGTCGACACCCAGTGAAGCTGTGTCTACACCAGAAAGTGTCGACACTTGGAGCTGTGTCGACACTCAGTAAAAGTCAGCAGAGACTAAGTATAAGTGTCGACACTCAGAACAATGTGTCGACACTCAGCTGAAAACTCAACACTTGAATAAAGTGTCGACACATGGAGCTGTGTCGACACTTAGCAAAGAACAGAAAGATCAACAAAATATTCTAAGTACAAGTGTCGACACTATGGGAATGTGTCGACACTCAGCTGAAGTCTCAACAGAAGAATCAAGTGTCGACACAAGGAGCTGTGTCGACACTCAGCAAGTATCAACATTGAAGACTATGTGTCGACACCAAGAAGTAGTGTCGACACTTGACAGATTCAACACATGAAGATGTGTCGACACAAAGGAGATGTGTCGACACTTAGAAGAATTCAGCAAAAAATAAAAGATCAAGTACTTGTGTCGACACTCAATTTCAGTGTCGACACATGCAGAAGAAACTGTGTCGAGACATAGTATCTACAACACAAGGAGTTGTGTCGACACCTTGTAGACTTGTGTCGACACTTACACAACTTGTGTCGACACTTGGTCTATAAGTGTCGACACTTAAAGACAGAAAGTCTCGACACTTTCATACAGTTAGAGAACTTTCAAGAACTGACTGGATGACTTGACAGCTGCCGTTCCAGCCGGTCTACAACACCTGTCAGAGATGTCAGAAGACAGTTATGAACCGGACCAGCCGGTTACCATGAAGAAGGCCTATAAATAGGCTCATACAGTCTACAGAAACTGTGGTTGTTGTTGTAGTTCAAGTAATTGAAGTAATTCAACAAGTGGTTCACAGAGTTATTGATCAATTATCAAGACAAGAAGATCTTGCAGTCCAAGTGCAGATCTAAGAAGTTGGAGAGAGAGGGCTCCATCCAAGAAATCAGCCATTGGAACTAGGCTGAGAAGAAGGATTCAGATTCATTCTGGATCTTAAGAAGCAGAGGTCAAGGATCAACTGCAGAAGAAATCAGTCTTATTCAGTTCTACTTTCAAGAAGCTTTGAAGAAAGCTAAGTCAGATTGAATCCAGCTGAGTTCTTCCAAGAACTCATCAAGAAACTCACAACTCCCCTCTCTTGTCTTTGGGTTGTTGAGTTAATATTTGTAAAATCATTTTTATCTTGTAGGATCCTTTAGATCTGAGTGATTGTAAGCCTGTAATTATAAAGGCTGAGAGTAGGGCTTGAGAGCCTGAGTGTAGGAGATTAAAATCTCTGAGTGTAGGCCTTGGTGGCTGAGTGTAGGCCTTGTTGGCTGAGTGTAGGCCTTTGTGGCTGAGTGTAGGCTTTGTGGAAAAGCTGAGTTGTAAGGCCTTGGGCCTGAGGTGTAGGAACCAGTTTGGGTTCTGAGACAGTGGTGAAGTTTGGCCGAATCTAGTACACTGCTAGATAGGCGAAGGGGGAAAGTGGATGTACCCAAAGCTTGGGGAACCACTATAAAACTCTGTGTCTGTTGTGCTGCTATTGTAATTTGCTGTGTATGCTGTGTGATTGCTGTGCAATAGTAGAGTAGATTCTGTGATATAACTGTTTGCTGCCATTAAAGTTCCTCAAAAAGGATTAGGTCACCTATTCACCCCCCCCCCTCTAGGTGTCTAGGTACTATATCTTTCAAGTGGTATCAAAGCAAGGTTCCTCAAAAAGGACTAACAGTCTGAGGAGATCCTGATTGGCAGATTCAGTCTAAGGCAAATTACAGATTCAAGAAAATCAAGAAACATGGGTTCTTCTGAGAATCACAAGGAATTGGGTTCCATGAAATTACCTATATGCAGAAAGGAAATCTTTGGGATTTGGAAGGAAAGGGTAAGGCTGTTTATGGAGGCCTCAGACCCTAGGATCTACATCACAGTAAAAGAGGGGCCTTATGTGCCCATGAAGATATCAGTTCTAGATGCAAATCAGAGAACTCCAAAGGATTTCTCTGAAATGACTAAGGATGAGATTGTCCTAGCCACCATGGACAAGAGGGCACAAAACATTATAGTGAGTGCCATAGATGATGCAACATTTCAGAATCTTATACACTGTAAGACAGCCAAAGAGATATAGGACACTCTTATTGTGTATATGGAGGGTTCTGAAGAAGTTAGACAAGATAGGAAATCCTTGCTAAATCAGGAGTATGAAAGTTTTAGACAAGGAAAAGGTGATAGCATAACTGAGTGCTATAAGAAGTTCTACAGAATAGTAAATGAACTCATGTCTTATGGAAGAGAGTTCAGCAATTATGAACTAAATGACAAGTTCCTAAGGTCCCTAACTAAAGATTGGGACACAAAGATTTGTGTCATTAGAGAAATGGCTAAGTTGGGAGAAATTCCTCCACCTACACTGTTTGGCAAGTTATTGTCTTATGAAATGCAGTTGACAGTGAGGAAAGAGGAGGAGAAATCAACAAGAACTGAACACAAGGAAAGAACAGTAGCCTTCAAGACAGAAGCCTCCAGAAAGTGCAGGAATAAGTCACCAACTCCACCTCCAAAGGTAGTTGAATCAGAGTCAGATGAGTCAGTCAGCACAAAATCTGAAAGCAGTGAAAGTGATGAAGACTTTGCTACCTTCACTAGACATTTTCAGAAATTCTTGAAGAAGAAACAGTGGAAGTCAAGGCCTTCTACTTCAAAAGGAAAAGAAGATTTTTATCAGGATAAAAAGGCTTCAAAGAAGGACAGGAAGAGGACTAAATCTAGCAAGGCAACTAGTTCAAAAATAGTGTGCTACTGCTGCAATAGAGAAAGTCATGTTATTGCAGATTGTCCTGAGAAGAGAAAAGAGTCTAGTGACAGGAAGAAGACTCATTTCAAAAGCAAGAAAGAGAAGTCTTTTGTTGCCAAGAAAGAGAAGACTCTATCAGATATCTCTTCTTCAGAAACTGAGTCTGATGCTGAGGCATACATAGGGCTGTTTGCTGAAGAAGAAGAAGAAGAATTCATGCAGATAATGGAGTCTATTTATGAACAAGAAGACAGTCAATGCCAAGGGCTAATGGCTTTGACAGAGCATGACAAAATCCTGGAGCAGCCAGTACCCAGTAAGGTATAAAGTTCAACTTTAAGTTCAGTTTCTTGTTCTAGTACAGAATCAGATTCTTCATCATCAAGTGATGAGAATGTATCTGAGTCTGAGGATGATATTCATCAGCTTATAGATGAATATAAAGTACTGTTGCAAGCTTACAAGAAAAGCAAGTTCCTAGCCAAAAGTCAGGCAAAGGAAATTGCTGATCTCAAAGATGCTGCAACAGATTCTGAGAGGCTATTTGATCAAAAGCTTAATGAGATAGCCAGGCTGAAACACATAACAATGATTCAGATGGGGACTATCACCTTTAAGAATGATTAAATCAGGAGTCTGGAGATCAATCTTCAGAAAGAAAGAGAGCTTGTTGCTAGGTTTTCTAAACCTAAATCAGTGCTACCTTTAATTGATGAATTTGTTCATCATAAAGGCAAGGCTGGACTGGATTTTATTAAACCTGCAAGGGCTGAGCAGTCCAAGTCCAAGTCCAAGGGCAAAGCCCCAATATTCAACAAGTCTGCTGTAGATAAGACAGCAAAGACAGTACCTAAGCAAAGGTACAATAAGTTTAAATATTGGTGCTGTGGCAAAGTTGGCCATTTTGCAATGGACTATTGGCACAATGCTAGTGCCAAAGTGAGTAGCAAATTACCTGTTGGAAAGCCAGTAGGTAGTTTTGTCAAGTTGCAAACTAACAAGTACCAAGGACCCAAGAATTCTTTGGGTTCTAAGGTTCATTAATCTGTTTTGCAGGTGAGTCCAAGTGGCCATACCCCGACATGATACTTGGACAGTGGATGTTCCAGACATATGACTGGAACTAGAGGATTACTAAAGGACTACATTCCAATAAAAGATGGTCCAAAAGTAACCTTTGGTGGTTATGAAAAAGGAATCATCAAAGGATTTGGTAACATTTCTAGCAACTTAGTTACCATTACTCAAGTGGCTTATGTTAAAGGGTTGAAACACAACCTAATAAGTATAAGTCAATTAAGTGATGTAGGGTATGTCATCTCATTTGTTAAAAATGGTTGTCATATCAAGAGGTCAAGTGATCAAGAGATCATTTTGACAGGTTATAGGAAGAGGAATGTCTACTGCCTAGACATTATGATTGAGAACAGTGGTTCTCCAGTGTGTCTTGTATCTGATGAGACAGTCTCTCATTGTGTCAAATGGCACAAGAGGCTTGCCCATCTTAACTACAAGACTATTAGTAAACTCTTTAGCAAAGAGTTAGTGAGGAATGGTCCTCAAGTTAAGTGTGTAAAAGATGGTATTTGCTCAGCTTGTCAAAAGGGCAAGCAGACTAAATCCACCTTTAGAAGCATAAAAAACAAAGATGCTGTGAGGTGTTTATACCTCTTGCATTTGGATCTCTTTGGTCCAATGCCAGTTCACAGCTTAGGTAGGAAGGTCTATACCCTTGTAGTTGTAGATGACTACTCAAGGTTTTCCTGGGTGTTCTTCTTAAGACAGAAATCTGAAACACCTAGTGTCTTCCTTAGCTTTGTCAAGCAAATTCAGAATGAACTAGACAGTACAGTGTTCAAGATTAGAAGTGACCATGGTACTGAATTTCAGTCTGAAAGCATGATAAAACTATGTGAAGAATTTGGGATATTTCAAGAATTCTCTTCACCTAGAACACCTCAGCAAAATGGCATTGCTAAGAGGAAGAATAGAACTTTGATAGAGGCTGGTAGGACACTATTAAGTGATACATCACTGCCAGAATATTTCTGGGCTGAAGTAGTTAATACTGCATGACATGTTATAAATAGGGCTACCATCACTAAAGGGCTCAACAAGACCCCCTATGAAGTTGTGAAAGGCAGGAAACCAAACCTATCCTATTTCAGGATCTTTGGTTGCAAATGCTTCATACTTAACAATGGGAAGTCTTACTTGACTAAGTTTGCTGTCAAGTCCCAAGAGGGAATTTTTGTTGGGTACAACAACAACAGTAAGGCTTATAGAGTCTACAACTTGACTACACAAGTTGTAGAACAATCTGTGCATGTAGTTTTTGATGAGACTAAACTTATTAATAATGAGTTCTCTAGTAGTGTATGCAGCCCCACAGGTTTAACAAAGAAGATGAACAAGCTTACAATAGAAGAAGTACCTGCTGCAAGACAACAAGTAGAAGACAGTAGCTGTTGTCCAGGGGGAGAACTACATGTACCAATTGCTGATGAAGTTCAAGGAATACAACATGATGGAGATGTTGAAGAGGTTCAACCAGAAGTTAGGATTCCTCCAGCCAACAGGCATCTTAGAGATCATCCAGTAGAGCAGATTATTGGAGATCCAAGACAAGGAGTACAAACCAGGAGCAGATACATGAATGCAGCAATCTACTCTAGTTTTCTATCTCAAGTTGAACCTAAGAAATTTGAAGAAGCAATTCTAGATCCACAATGGACTGAAGCAATGCAAGAAGAGCTTAATCAGTTCAAAATGTGTAAGGTCTGGGAACTTGTTCCTAAACCTAAAGACCACAATATAATAGGAACCAAGTGGATCTACAGGAATAAGATGGATGAACAAGGGGTCATCATTAAGAATAAAGCAAGACTGGTTGCTAAAGGATATAGGCAAGAAGAAGGTATTGACTTTGATCAAACCTTTGCTCCAGTAGCCAGACTGGAAGCCATAAGGATGTTCTTGGCCTATGCAACCTATCAAGGATTCAAGGTTTACCAAATGGATGTCAAGTCAGCATTCCTGAATGGTAATCTTAAGGAAGAAGTCTATGTGGAACAGCCTTCCGGTTTTGTTGATCCAACTCTACCTCATCATGTCTATAGACTTAGGAAAGCTTTATATGGGTTAAAGCAAGCCCCTAAGGCTTGGTATGAAACCCTATCTAGTTTCCTCATTGAGAACAAGTTCTCAAGGGGGAAAATAGATAAGACTCTATTCCTTAGGGAATCTAGAGGCAAAGTTATACTAGTCCAAATATATGTAGATGACATTATATTTGGGTCTACTGAAAGCAGCCTTTGCAAAAAGTTTGCAAAACTGATGCAAGGTCAATTTGAGATGAGTAGTATGTGAGAGCTAAAGTTTTTCTTGGGTCTCCAAGTTAAACAAAATGAGAGTGGTTTATCCATATATCAGTCCAAGTTCACCCTAGAACTCATAATGAAGTATGGTATGGATTCATCCAGTACCATGAAGACTCCTATGGGGTCAAGTATGTCTCTTAGCAAGGATGATGCAGGGAAACCTGTAGATGAAACCTTGTATAGAGGGATAGTTGGCTCACTATTATACTTGACTGCTAGTAGACCAGATATCATGTATGCTACATGTGTCTGTGCAAGGTATCAAGCCTGCCCTAAAGAGTCTCATTTGACAGCAGTCAAAAGAATATTGAGATATCTAAAGGGCACTCCCTATCTAGGCCTCTGGTACCCTAGGAATGGAGATTTTGATCTAACAGGTTATTCAGATGCAGACTTTGCAGGATGCAAAGAAGATAGAAAAAGCACTACTGGAACCTGTCAATTCCTAGGTGGGAGACTAATTTCATGGAGTAGCAAAAAGCAGACAAGTGTGGCTATCTCCACTGCAGAGTCAGAGTATGTGGCTGCAGGAAGTTGTTGTGCTCAACTTCTGTGGATACAACATCAGCTAGAGGACTATGGATTTCAGGTAAGTAGAACTCCACTCTTCTGTGATTCTACAAGTGCTATTTCAATAGCTAATAATCCTGTATCCCATAGTAGAACAAAACATATTGAAATTAAATATCATTTTCTTAGGGAGCATGTAGAAAGAGAAGATATTTTATTAAAATATGTTAAAACTGATAATCAAGTAGCTGATATGTATACTAAGCCCCTAGAAGAAGCTAAGTTCAATAGATTTAAAATTGAACTAGGAATGATAAACTTAGAGTAAGTTTACAGAATTGAATATGGCTAAGTAAAAAGGTGTCGACACATAGAAAGTCTATGTCTACACAGAATAGTGGTGTCGACACTTCAGGAAATATGTGTCGACACATCTAGGAAGTTGGTGTCGACACTTCAGAATATTAGTGTCGACACATGCCAAGTAGGTGTCGACACATCCAAAGTGGTGTCGACATTTAGTATTTACTCAGAATTTTCTAAGTAAAGTCTCGACAATGTGTCGAGTTATGTTGTGTCGACACATAACCAAGTGTCGACACATAAAATCTGTTGACTAAACTTGTGTCGACACATATGTGTCGAGACATTATAAGTCAGTGTCGACACTTATTGCCAGTGTCGACACATTTTAAGTTAGCTGTCCCGCCTGTTCATCTTCAAAATCAGAAAGGTATAAATAGGGTTTTGTCTTTGATTGTCGACACGCTTTCAAAGTTTCGAGACCAAACTTCTGTGTCGACACCTCTCTTCTCTCAAGACAAATTCTGCAAACCCTAATGGCGCCTAAGCTAGAGGAGAACGTCAACGAAGGATATGAGCTGGTGCGCGGCGCTTTCGCAGATGCTGATCAAGAAATCATGTCTGTCGTAACCCTAGTTGCCGATTCTGGGTTAGAATATCTAGTTTCTGAACCCACAAAGATATGGAAGAAAGAGGTACTCGAATTCCTCAATGGAGCCAAGGTGGATGAATCTGGATACAAACTCAAATCCAGAGTTCATGGAGCAAAGGTTAAGGTATCCCCTAAAAGTCTGAGGAAGATTCTCCAGCTACCAAGAACTCAAGAAGAAGATGAGGTTACACCTTCAAAGACCAGGGAAGCTCTAACCTGGTGTGGACTAGACTCTAAGATGAAGATTGGTTCTGTCTTCAATAGAAAGGGCATGAACAATCAAGGCAAATTCATGTCTGAGATAGTTGGAAAGGTAATACTCAGCAAGCCAGGAGGGCATGACAGAGTATCTGCCTATATGTTTGGTATAATGACCAGGATAATCTTCACTCTAAAAACTGACTGGTCTCTGATAGTTTATGAGAAGTTTAAAGAAAGCTTGAAGAAGCCCAATCTGGGCAGAATCATAAGTCTATACCTAGCTGGTGTGATTCCAGAGGTAATGAGTACTGCTGCTGGAAGTAAAATAAATCACATGAGGAAGATGGATCTGAGAATATTCTCAAGATGGGACAGGGTGTTGTCTAAAGAGCAGCCAACCCCTGAGGAGAGAGTTCCTGAGAAAGAAATTCCACCTAAGAAGAAAAGGAAGACTGCTCCAGTGGCACAAGAGTCCACAAGCAGTTCTGGAAGTGAAGAGCCTGTAGTCTTCTCATCTGATGAGAATATAGAAGAGCCTGCAGTGAAGACTCCTGCTCCTCAAGCTAGTGCTGAGATCCAGGGGGAGCTACCACAAGCAAGCCCCATCCACAAGGATCAAAGCCAGGGGGAGCTTCCAGTTGTAGAAGAACCAACTACACTGGAAAGTGAACAAGCAACAAACATCATACTAGAGGTAATCACTGAACTAAACACTATAGATTTTCCTATAGAAGATACTGATTTGTCTGATGTTCATCAGCAAATTCAGCAGGATAGTCAAGTTCCAGATGCTGTCATAGAAGACACATCTACTGTACTAGAAGTTATTCCTGATCCAGTGGATGATGAGCCTAGAATTTCTCCTGCACAGTCTCCACAAGAATACACCATGGAAGATTTATTTTTAAATCTGGATCAAGTGGATTTTGACAAAGAACCTACTGCTGCTGAAGGAGAGAATGCTGCTGCTGAGGGGGAGAAAGTGCAAGTTCATGAAGTGCCTGTGAGGAAAGAACCTGAGAAAGCAACAGATGTGCAACCTGAGAAGCCTTCAAGCCCTAAGGAGAGGGTTGAAATAGCCAGCTCCTCAGAATCTGAAGATGAGGAGGCTACAAGGGCTAAGAAAAAGAAACTTTATGTCTTCAAAAGAAGGAGTCAAAGCTATAAGAAGGCCTTGCAGACTGTTGTTCCACAGTCTATAGTTCAGCAAGCACCATCAGTTGATTATAGTGCACTGATGGTTGCAATGCAAATTAAACTGGATGAGCACATGCATGCAATAGAGAAGTATGTGGATGAAGGGCAAAAATCACTCCAATTTGATCTGGCCCAGGATATAAAATCAATCAGGTTTGAGATGAATCTCAACAAGAAGGAGATGACTGACTGCTTCCACAAGGGTGGGAATGCAGTAGTCTATCTTGCAACTCACCAGGAAAAGATAAAGGCATAAGTGGATGACATAGCATTGAAGCAAGGATATGTTCTTGAAAATCAACTAAGGATGAATGACAATTTGACTGCTTCCCATAATGCTATTGTCACTGAATTAAAGAACCAGGCTGCTGGACCTTCTACCTCTACTGCTGCTGTTAAAACTGAATTTGATAAAGTATTTCAAGAAGAAATCAATGTTGTTAAGACTGCCATTGAAGACTCCCATAAGGCCATATCTGAACAACTTAAAAAGCTCAAACCTTTCTTTAAAGATGGAGTCAGATACTTGGATAATCAAATAAGATTTCAGAAGGATGATGTCAGAGATCACATGGCTAGAGAAGTCATAAAGGGGGAGAGAGTGTTAGTCAAGGCAAGCTCTGGCCATGCAAAGTGGATATCAAACTCTATCAGAGCTACACTTGGATATCCTCCTCTGTGTGATGACAATGATGTTGCTGAATCTGGAATTAACCCTGCATATCTAGGAGGTGAGCAACCAGAGGTAGCTCAAGTCATTTATCCTCCTCCAGATTTTGAAATGGTGCATGCTGATGTACAGACCATGTACAGCCCACCTGGGGGCAAGGACAATGTGATTATTGAAAAGGTTGTTCAGCCTTTATCTGAAGCCATGCAAGAGGCATTGCAAAAAGAAGAAGAGACAAGACTGTCAAAGAAGAGGTTTAGGGAACAAGCTGAACAGAGACCAGATTTTGAGCAATGGAGCCCTACCTCTAGAAACATTATTTTGACTGCCTGGAAAGCTGCCAAAGACAACATTCATGACAGGAACAAGTGGTTCTCTGAGGCTGAATGGAGGAAACATGAAACCAGGCAAGAGGCAATAGTCCAATATAGAAGGAAGACAAAATGGGAAAGCTACCTCCTACTGCCCAGGATCCTAGCAAGTACTTTCCTAAGCCATACCATTATTTTGAAAGACAGAAGATCAAATCTGAAGAGCTTAAGAAGAAAGATCTGAAAGGCAAGAAGCCTGCTGATGCTGAAACTGCTGATGCTCCTGTCCAAGCTAAAGTTCAAGCTGGCAAAGGCATAGTTATTAAGGAGCCTGAAAAAAAATAGATTTAGATTTTCTTGAAGTTTAATTTGTAATCTTTTGGATGAAAAACATTTTGTGAACTTCTGAAAATGTATGAGACAGATATTAGAACAATATATGATTGATATATTTCATGTGTGTTCTGTGAATATGTCTATGTCTATTTCTTATTTGTTCTGTAATGATGAATTTGTATACATGTGAAATTGATACATGTTTATGTTTACCCTGCTGTACATTATCTTGTTTTACATCATTTTGTAATTTTAATTATGAATGGTGTATATCATTGACTAAGGGTTATGACTTCTCCAAATAGGGGGAGATTGTTGGGTACATTGGTTAAATGTACCTGATTTGAAGAAGCCTCACCCAACTCAATGATATACATCAAAATGTATTTGATGTGTTTTTGAGTTACTTTTGCAGGTTAAGTATTTGCAGGACTGAAGAAAAAATTTCTAAGTCCATGTATCGACACCCAGAGGGAAAGTGTCGACACTTAAGAAGACTTGTGTCGACACCCAGGCAAGCTGTGTCGACACTTGGAGTTATTGTGTCGACACCTGGGATGCAGAGTCGATACCAGACACAAAGTGTCGACACAAGGAGCAGTGTCGACACTCAATGAAGAAAGTACAGTAAAGCTGTGTCGACACTTAACAGCAGTGTCGACACCCAGTGAAGCTGTGTCTACACCAGAAAGTGTCGACACTTGGAGCTGTGTCGACACTCAACAAAAGTCAGCAGAGACTAAGTATAAGTGTCGACACTCAGAACAATGTGTCGACACTCAGCTGAAGACTCAACACTTGAATAAAGTGTCGACACATGGAGCTGTGTCGACACTTAGCAAAGAACAGAAAGATCAACAAAATATTCTAAGTACAAGTGTCGACACTATGAGAATGTGTCGACACTCAGCTGAAGTCTCAACAGAAGAATCAAGTGTCGACACAAGGAGCTGTGTCGACACTCAGCAAGTATCAACATTGAAGACTATGTGTCGACACCAAGAAGTAGTGTCGACACTTGACAGATTCAACACATGAAGATGTGTCGACACAAAGGAGATGTGTCGACACTTAGAAGAATTCAGCAAAAAATAAAAGATCAAGTACTTGTGTCGACACTCAATTTCAGTGTCGACACATGCAGAAGAAACTGTGTTGAGACATAGTATCTACAACACAAGGAGTTGTGTCGACACCTTGTAGACTTGTGTCGATACTTACACAACTTGTGTCGATACTTGGTCTATAAGTGTCGACACTTAAAGACAGAAAGTCTCGACACTTTCAGACAGTTAGAGAACTTTCAAGAACTGACTGGATGACTTGACAGCTGCCGTTCCAGCCGGTCTACAGCACCTGTCAGAGATGTCAGAAGACAGTTATGAACCGGACCAGCCGGTTACCATGAAGAAGGCCTATAAATAGGCTCATACAGTCTACAGAAACTGTGGTTGTTGTTGTAGTTCAAGTAATTGAAGTAATTCAACAAGTGGTTCACAGAGTTATTGATCAAGTATCAAGACAAGAAGATCTTGCAGTCCAAGTGCAGATCTAAGAAGTTGGAGAGAGAGGACTCCATCCAAGAAATCAGCCATTGGAACTAGGCTGAGAAGAAGGATTCAGATTCATTCTGGATCTTAAGAAGCAGAGGTCAAGGATCAACTGCAGAAGGAATTAGTCTTATTCAATTCTACTTTCAAGAAGCTTTGAAGAAAGCTAAGTCAGATTGAATCCAGCTGAGTTCTTCCAAGAACTCATCAAGAAACTCACAACTCCCCTCTCGTGTCTTTGGGTTGTTGAGTTAATATTTGTAAAATCATTTTTATCTTGTAGGATCCTTTGGATCTGAGTGATTGTAAGCCTGTAATTATAAAGGCTGAGGGTAGGGCTTGAGAGCCTGAGTGTAGGAGATTAAAATCTCTGAGTGTAGGCATTGGTGGCTGAGTGTAGGCCTTGTTGGCTGAGTGTAGGCCTTTGTGGCTGAGTGTAGGCTTTGTGGAAAAGCTGAGTTGTAAGGCCTTGGGCCTGAGGTGTAGGAACCAGTTTGGGTTCTGAGATAGTGGTGAAGTTTGGCTGAATCTAGTACACTGCTAGATACGCGAAGGGGGAAAGTGGATGTACCCAAAGCTTGGGGAACCACTATAAAACTCTGTGTCTGCTGTGCTGTGATTGTAATTTGCTGTGTATGCTGTGTGATTGCTGTGCAATAGTAGAGTAGATTCTGTGATATAACTGTTTGCTGCCATTAAAGTTCCTCAAAAAGGATTAGGTCACCTATTCACCCCCCTCTAGGTGTCTAGGTACTATATCTTTCAACTTCTTCAGCATCTTAAGCATTGAATGACCACGCCTCACTTAATGCTTTCTGTCTTGATCATTTTTGCATCATGGCGTTGAGAGCGTTGAGTGACCACGCCTCACTCAATGCTTTCTACCTTAGCCAGATTTTCTGCTTCTTGGTGTTGAGTGAATAAGCTCCACCCAACGCCAAACAACTTAATAGATTTTCTTCTGTTATCTTGCATTGAGTGAATGAACTACACTCAACGCATTTGGAGATAACCAAATTTCTGTGTCTAAGAAACAACACTGACTTTGAGATTTAGTCAACACATTCATAGTTTTCAAATGCGTTGATTGCTTTTATATTCGTCGAGCTGAACCCTGAGTTCGTCGAACTGAGCTTTCATTTTTTGTCGAGCTGAGCTCAGAGTTTGTCGAACTGGGTTCTGAGTTCGTCGAACGGTATGACATTGAGTGAGTTGACTTCACTCAACGCCTGTGGACTTAGCCACTTTATCAGCTTGCCACTTCATGGCTTTGACTATATAGGCTTCACTAAGCGCTATTAATCATTTGGCATTGAGTGAATGACCTTCACTCAATGCCTGTGGACTTAGACAGTTTTCTGTCTTTCCACACCTTAGGTAAGTGTTTTCCTTACTTAGCCACTGAATCTATCTGTCCATTCATTATTACTAAGACATTCTACAATCATTAAACTTGAGCACAAGTTAGATCACCACATGTGTATACATTGTTTGCTAGGCCTTCTTCAAATTCAGGACATTGGGATCAATGGACCCAACACATACTACATAACAATCGCATGTTGCCTCCTATGAGGATCTATATACAAACACATATTATGCACCCCATACTACATAATATGCCCCATATACTTCTTATCATGCTTATGAATTTAGATTTCATGCTTCAGCCAAGACGTACTGATGACACATCAGTGTGTGTATGAAATGGAACAAGACAATCTAAAACTAACCAGAGATAGTTGTTCGACCAATTGTCAAGAAACCTAACCCACATTTTCTCTGCATTTAATTAATATATCAGAGTAAGAGAAAATATGTGTCGTGATACCACACCATTCATGGGATAACTGCAGATGCTCATGCAAGCACTCGAACCTAACACTTTATAAGAAATCCTCAATTTTATTATGAAGAAAACTATAATTTAAGTTATGTTTTAATGGCTGTATCCTTCGTCTCAGTGGATCAACTAGTCCACAAGTAGAAATATGAATATACGCTGCCGAAAATACTTTGTTTATCTATTTTAACATCTTACATGAGCATAAACATCCAAATAGGACAACTCATGACATGCATACCTCTAGATTTAATATAAGTATAAAATAACTTTTATGTTAGTTAAAATATAGTGACTTTGGTTTAAAGCAATGCTATGCATAAGGTAGTCAAATGATACTTTTAAAATAACTAACATGCAAACCTAGCATAAAACCTTACCAGAGAGCAAGTAAAACCAACCAGTCATCAAGAAAGACTAAGCAGCTAGCATATATCTTAATAATATAATAAACCTCCGGTTGGCGTCAACAACCTGACATGAACTCACTAAAAGGAAAAGCAAGTATGTCTAAACTAAACAACAGAACAACAACACTACCTCACACTGGTGAGGAAAAGATGTTTTGCAATAACAGCAAAAAACCGGCAATCATAAAACCTAGCCGCTTTATCGGCTACTGCTTCAAACCTGAGGCATTCCAAAGAAAAGAATACCTCAGCAAGGATATACAATTGGTAAATAAACTCAACAATATATAAAAATCAAAGAAAGCAAAAAGGGGTTACCAACCCCAACCACAGGAATGGCTGACAAACCTCAGCTAATTAGTCAGACTATAACAAGTAAGGTAGAATTTTCAATAGTAGAGTAAGAGAAGATGCACTAAGTTTGGAATGAAGCCATTCTTCGATAAAATCTGCAAAAGTAAGAATCCAACATATGCCTATACAATAGGAAGAAAAGAGACTGAACAACTCTAAACATGCGAATCATTAACACTGGAAGAAACAGTTCTGAGTCGGTGGCCACAATGTCCAACACGAAATAATAGACCCAAACATCTCGATAAGGCACTATGGTGGTGGAAACAAGGTCCAACACAACCCAACAGTCCAAACATCTCAAAAAGGCACTATGGTGGTGTCAACAAGGTCCAACACAACCCAACAGTCCAAACATCTCAAAAAGGCACTATGGTTCTGGCAACAAGATCCAACACAACCCAACCGTCCATGAGAAAACATCAACAACCACCAAGTGTAATGATTCACAAGCCGGCACCAGGTTGGTGATCCTTTATCCACTACCAACCATGGCCACACCTAAACATCCATAAGTACTCATAAAACCCCTATCAAAACCTTCTTGTCTCCAATGACAAGAAGGAAGAAAATCTCGAAAATCACACTAAGGCCCAAACTCGACGACTTAATTAGGTAGAAAAACTAAGTCCATACTGATTCGTCGAGTATACTCGACGAATGCAGTAAATACTTGACGAACTATACTTGACAAAAATCAACTGCCTTAACAATACTCAACGATTCAGCATAATTACCTTGATACTCGACGAATCGGTGAAAATAACCTAAGTCCACAGAAAATTCGACGAGTATACTCGATGAATCTAGATTCACTCAACGCTCTCAACGCCAAAGCAGTCTCACTCGATGCCTGGACTTAACTCAGTGAAATTTACTTCACTTAACGCCTCCACTCGACGCTCTGTCAAGCCGACTATACTCGACGAGTTAACACGACGCTTTAAACAGCCTCGCCAACACTCGACGCTCTCGACGCAAAAACCATATTACTCAATGCCAAGCCTATAACTCGACGAACTCAATGCCTAATACTCAACTAATGTAGAATCACTCAGCGCTGAGACTAATACTCGACGAATTCGTCGAGATTACTCGATGAATCTGACTTAAACTCACAGATCACTCGATGCTCTCGACTCCAAGTCTAATTCACTCAACTCCAAGAATGGCATTCGACGAATTTGTCGTGAAAACTTGGTAAATTTGCCTTAGTCTTAAGAATCACTCAACGTTAAGACTACACTCAACGCCAAAGGCTAATACTCGGTGAATTCATCGAGATTACTCGACGAATCTGACTCCACTCAACACCTATAATATTTGATGAATTAGACTTAACCCGAGACCATACTAGATGGATTTCTGTCAGGCTAACCTCACCATAGTCGACGAATCATCATAGATAAGCTAAAGATCATATTCAATGAATTTGCCTTAACTTACACTATCATATATGACTGGATTTCCTTAGAATATTAGCTATATACTGGACGAATCCTACTTAGACTAATAATCATATATGACGAATCCTATCTTTACTTGACTGGGGAATTTTCACTATACAGTAGATCGGACTTGGCCGATCCCTACACTTGTCCTAATTCTAAGGAGGGAAGAAAAAATCAAATAGAAAACACATGGAAAACTCTTGGCAAGGGGAAGAAATCATCACTTGCCTCCATCTCTAAAAATTCGGCCACACAAGTGCCCCTCATGGATTCGGCCGCAAGAACACCTTGGCTACACTTCCTGAAACTTTTCAAGGAAATAGAAGGTCAAAACTACATAACCTAATGTCCAAAAACAAAAGAAATGGGAAAAACTCACCGCACACACGTAGATCTCAGCGAGAGCAGTCCGAATCTACTCTATGACGACGATTTCGAGTACCAAAGCTCCTACAATCGGCGGCCGAAAGCCTAAAAACATCCGTCGTTCTTCTCTTTCGCCAAACAGTATAACAGATCAAGAGGAAGATGGTGAATAGGGTTTCCATCAAATCCTAAGGCTATTTATACTTTTACAAGTAATATAATATTGTAGTATTATTAATTACCAAATAAACGTCCAAACCACCCAAAACTCAAACCAACTCGGAATTCTACGAAAATCGTACCGTAGCTAAATATTGACATTACAAATCCAACACTAAGTTGAAATCAAAATCCGACAATCCAAACTCGAGTAAAAACTCCCCGATGCCCAAAACACCAACTATCCCAAAAAGGCTCCACCGAGTTGCAAAACAAACCCGGCTCGCGAGAGATATCTCAAAAACACAATAGAAATTAGCCATGCAAATATTCTAAGTCAAAACCTTAGATACCAATGAGCAAAAGTCAAGCTCCAGCAACGGTACCCATCATCTATGCGTCAATGTAACGCCTTGCCATCAAAAATACGCCACTAAAGGAATTAAAATAAACATCGAAAAATTAGGGGTGTTACAAAGATGCCCACTTTCTCCAACCCATGGTGTGGGATTATTCTCCTATGGAGGAGAATGTTTGGCTTTATCCCAATAGGATAACAACAATCCAAGAGGCAAGGACATCCACTTGTCACCATCTCCATGCTAGGGCTTGGGCTTGGTCTTGGGTAAGGGAAATGAGAAGAGAAGGAAAGAGGCTTCCTCTTGGATTGTCCCAAGGTACATCCACCTAGCTGCCTTTTGCTTGAAAAATAGAGCCCACTTGGGCTTGGGAGTAGGCCTAAGATGGTCTTGGATGGTTGGCCTCAAGTGGGCGACTATTTGAAATAATTTCCTTAAGAAAATTGGTTTTTAGAGAGGTTTGACCAAAAGTTGACCATGGGGCGGGTCTCCCATGTGGGTCAAGGTCAAAGTCAGTCCAAATTATCAAGTGACGAGCCATTATTAATGTATTACAGTAGTATTGTTGTACACATGCTTTTTAATGCACCGTAATGCTTAATTTAAACAAGGTTATCAAACCACATCAAAATTGAGTGCAATAAATTTTGTTGTTCTTGTATTGATCACACAAGCCCAATGCAGTTGTCTGGGGTCAATTCCGAGTTCATATGCTCAAAATTTCAAAATAGCATCGATGTGACACAAAATGACACTCAAAATGGTCATATTCTCCATATGACCTTGGATCATAACAAAATGAGTTCTGTTGCATTCGTATTGACTTTACATGTCTAATTGATACGCCTGAAAATGGTTATGTATTTTAAATGCAAGTTTACATGTCAGGTCAAGTAATAATAAGTGAGTTAAGATCATTCCCACGGAGAGGTATTGAATTCTATACTTGCAAATACCAATTGTGCCTTTTCTTTAAATCCAACTAAATCGAAATGATGATTTTTAAAATAATAAAAAAATATAAATGAAAACTCCTAAATAAAATAAACTACAGATCCTTAGAAAATACTTTCTTATCAGTTATGAGGAAAAAACCTTGTATCATGATTTCCTAAGTCTAGTGCAATGTATCTTTGAATATGACTTTATGAAGATGCGTGGTGAAATATCTTGCAACGATTTTAGAATAGAGATCTATATCTCTCGATATCATAACCCCTAATCTCTTATCTCTCTTGTCATCTCTAACTTAGGTGAAATAAAGAACCACATAAAGATCAAAAATCAATGTTGCTAACACTAAGAGGAAATCTCTTTCTCCCTTCAAATGTTATATCGAATTTATGATGCACTTACGCAACTCATCTCTCAAATTATGGAGCATAGTAAAAAAGATAAAACCTTGGCCAAAAGTTCCAAAATATAGATCATAAATTCAATAAAGACATTCACCAAACAATCATAAAGAGAAAAGTACAAAATCATCATCACGTAAGACAAAGTACTCTCACAATACATGATTAAAATGAATTAGTTCATGGTGATAGAGGAAACACACAAAATATTTGGAGAGATATTACAATACATGATGGTTTAATGATTATTTGATGCAGGATTCTCTTCCTGACGTTACTCGCTTGATCAACCCGGAGATCCGGCTTCTTCCTTGCGAGAGAATTTCAACCCTAGATGTGGCCGCCTCCTTCAATCAATGATTCTCCCCTCTTGAATTTCAATTAAGATTGTTCAAAATATCTCCTTTACTCCAGAATAATTCCCCTTTAAAAATGTTCAGCGCTTGCCCAAAGGATGCCTCCTTCAATTTTTGCAAACGATGCCATTTTTGAATTTTAAAATTTGAAATTCATCCAGGTTGTTGCAACTTTTTTTTTCTGAAAGTTGCAATCTTTTTTCCAGGTCATGATATTTGGGCAAATTTATTTCTCCAAGCAAATTTTTTCGGCATTTCTAGCAATAACACATTGGAAAAATACCGAATTAGTCACAAATTAAATAAATATAAATTTCCTTTCATTTCTATTTATTTTACCCTCATTTTAAAGCATTTATGATGAATATTAAGTTCAAAGAATGGGCTAGATAACATCTTTTTGAGAAGTTATCACACCTCTACACTTAGATCTTTTCTAGTCCCAAGCAAAGACAATTCCAATCATTGAATTGAGTGAGGTGATATCCATTAAAATATAAAACTCCCATAATTCTTCTTCTCAAAAATAATTAAAGAAAACCTACTCAAGAGTTTTGATTTAACCAACTGAGGAATTTGTTAATCAATAAAGGTTCAGAATATTCAAAAATTCATTAGATTGATGAAAGATAAAGCTCAATTAAAATTTCTAATGCGGTGTGTGCTATTTTTCAAAATCATTTATTCCCATAAAATTTTTCTATTAAATTTCCTCAATAACTAAGAAAGAATGAGGATAGGTCGAGTCTTTGACTTAACCTCCACTAGAGTTAGTAGTTTAATTTGAAAAGAAAACATTAGGACATGCGATGGAAATGACTTTGGCTTGGTTAGGAATAAATTTCGATAGTAGAAGGTATTTCCCAAGTTAATATTCTTAATAACTCTCCTTATTATGTGTTTCATTTCTCAATTGCCATAATTTTAGTCCATAGTTCGGATCATTACAAGTAGGTGCACACACACATAGTCCATATATCACTATGACATTTTTATATTTTTTTAAAATCATAGTTGGGATCATTCCAAATATGAATATACCTACCTAGGCCGTATATCACTATGACACGTTCTTTTTTTATCTTTTTTTATAAAGTTATACTATGGATGATTCCAAGTAGGTGTAAACACACTTAGGCCACATATCACCACGACTCAAAATGTTTTCTTTTAAGAATCACCCATAATTGAAAAAATACTAAGAAACTACTATTAGGAATGTGGGGAAATTATGCATGGTAATCAAAGGTTTAAACTCAAAGGATAGTGGGTGATCAAATCAAATATACGTAGTGAGATACGAAGTTGATCAAAGGGAAGTCCTAATCATTCTTACAAATTAAATATCCATCTCAACGCTTTGGTTTAAATCTCCAACTCGGTTCTTGCTCGCCGTTCCGTCATTATTTTTAGAAGTCAATAAAAATTTATTTTCAAGAAGAAAATTCTTTTAAAGGATATTGTAGTTAATAAAAATGCTTAAAAGAGATTTTACCCATCTTACTAACTTCAAATCAAAGGTATGAACTCTTAAGATTGACACTCCTACCAGATAACAATCATCAAATAGTCTTGAATAACTTATTTATTAATTATATCGAGAAGTAGGATCAACCATTATTATTATAAAAGTTCATGCCTCACCCAATTAGTGGCGGTTATACCACCCCCACCTCCACACTTTTACCCTTTGCTAGTCCATAACAAAGAGACTTCAATACCCATGAAATTTCTTTTAAAATATTTTTACTAATCGACACATAGAGATAAGGACAAAACATGACTTGAAATTTAAATACTCCCCTAAAATTAGGGTGTCCACATAGTTGTCCATTTACTCGATGATGTACTCAATTTACTCTGTTATGGAATGACCTTCATCAATCCTAGCCATGTGTTGTAGCATGTAAAACTTAAATCTTGGACATATACAAAGGTTAAAGCACAAAATAGAGTTTTGTCCAATTTTATGTGTATTATCAAAAATCATCAAAAGTGACACAAACATACCAAGATCATGTACGGTAAGACACTGTCATTTTGCCATTCTAATAATACTCCTGAATATTAAGTCTACATCACTATATGCATCATAAGATAAACAACACACCCATAATATCATACTACACTATAACATAACACACCAAGCATACTAGAAAAACCATTTAAATTTTAGATAAGCTAGAAGGTAGGCAAAATAAGAGTGTCTCTCAATAATCAACATACATGGCATCAACTTATCATATAAGCATATCACAAAGTACAATAAAAATAATGCACCACAACAAATCATGTCCAACAAGCATCACATAACAAGCATAAAGTCTCACCATCATAAAGGGAAGGCACATTAATTACAACTTATCATATGAGTCCTAATCAACAACTGTAGATTAGGATTTCATTCAAAGTAATAATCATAATGAGGTAAGATATACGCGAGATGCAAATATGATTGTGCAATATAATACCATGATAAAAGAAATACTCAAGAAGTTTTCGAGCATCGTAACAAACTATCATAAAATGTAACATATCACAAAATATAATGTCCCAAAAAATTAATCTGTCACCACTAGGTAGTCCAACCAAATATCAAACACAGAAGATAAATGAAAAGATAATCGTACTATTTGTCATCACCTTTAGTAACATCCCCTATAGTCTCGTTATCCTCTTCCTTGATATCTTGGAACTTCTTCTTAACCAGCTTAACAAGATCGAATCTTTACCAGTCACTACCTAGCAGGTATCCCTCTTTATCAAATTGGGAATGGAGATGGTAGGATGACTCTTCGACTGGGATCTTGGCCTTGTGTAGAAACTTGACTAGAATCTTATATAGCTCCTTGAATCGCTTCAAAGTAGAGGTGTTGACATCGCTGGTATGCTTTCAAATACTTTATATTCTCCGTAATCAGATCAAGGCTACCCCTATCCTTAAACTCCCCAATGTCAATATCTATAGGGTCGACAACTGATGGCTTTGTGGGATGATCAACATCCTTCCACATCAACCTCGCCCGCCTCTTCCACTTCTCCACAGACTCTGCAACCACCTTAATGTTCACTTCCACTACTATTTTGTTTATATGATGCCCCACCCAGGTTACCAAATCTCCTTCACCTTGCTCCACGTCAGCCATTCGACACAACTCTGTAATGGTTGTTGGGAACCAAAGTTGCCGCACTCTTTCTTCCTTTATTTTTAGCTTGATTTGATCAGCAATAATCTTTCCCAAAATGACTTTAATACGCTTTAGGATGCAATAGATGAGAGTGATCCTGTCAAGAGTTATATTATTTGAATGCCATGTAGGCATAATGCTTGCATTGATGAAGAGGAGCAACACTTAGTCGATCTCAGTGCCTTCTTAGATTTTTGTGACCATTCAGGTTCGGGATTGCTATAGACCACGACTGCCATTTCGGTCGGTGACACTGTTGCTTGAATCTTGTTGTAGTTGTCCCCAAAATCATCGTCCAACCCTGAAAGTTCTGATTTTCAAGGTAGCTAGCAACCTAGGGGGGTGAATAGGTTTGTCTAGGCCTTTTGAATTTCTTTTTATTTCTTCTTAAGTTACTTTGTGATTGATTAGATGAGAGCTTTTTAATAACCTGCAAGCAAAAAACAATCACAAAAAAGCACACAAGTATTTTTTATTGTGGTTCCCCAAAATTATGGGTACATCCACTCTCCTCCCACCTTGCTAACTTCCTGTTAGTCAATGCACTCCTCCAAAACAATGCTCCAAGGAGCTTACACCTCAGGATCTCTCAGTCTCCTCCAAGACTTACTCTCCAGCCACAAGGGCCTACACTTAATGATACAAGTATCACTTACCTCAGGCAATTAAGCCCTACCACTCAGGCTATGGAGGATAGCCCTACCTCGGAGCAAACTTGCTCCTACAAATCAGAGAGATACACTCTCCTATAGCTCAGGCAATATTACCCTACTTCTCAGTGAGTAAAACTCACCTATCTTAGATCAAAGCTAAATCCTACACTCAGAGAGGAAACCTCTCCTACAGCTCATGCAAATTTGCCCTATCTCAGGGCCAAGGCCCTATAGCTCAGATCCAGAAGGATCCTATAACAAGAATTAATTTAATTAACAATGACACAGAGAAATTTCTCCGTGTCAATAACTAGAGCTGAGAAATTTCTGCACTATCTCTCCTCATAGTAGAGAAAAACTTTGCAGGAGGAACTCAGAAGCTTACTCCTAAACTTGTTGTAGAAGAATAAAGATCTGTTGATCTTGAGTCTTCAAGCAGCTAACTGAACCTGCCGAAGGCTGAAGGTTCTTCTTTCTTCAGAACTATTTCTGATCTGCTGTGCCTGATGGAGACGACACAACTATCAGAACTTTTCCTTGCTGGAGTGCTTCAAGCTTTTTACATGCAACAATGATGATGAAGATGAAGTCGGTTGCTAACGTTTGAAGTTGATGAAGCCCTAAAACGTTTTCTTGTGTCTTGGCCCATATCATACTTTTGTAGTTGCTGATCAACGACTCTTAGAGATCAGTGGTCCCCGCATGCAGCTTCCAGCTGCAACTTGCTTTAACGGAAGAAGATGTACAGTAGCTTCACGGTAGAGTTTGTCATGTTCTATAACTTCTCCGTATCTGATTTGAACTTAGTTGACTTTGTCAATTTTGCTGACGTCAGCACCTGTGGACTTTGCCAAATAGAGCATCAGTAGTATAGGTGTTGAGTGAGGTTCCTTCACTCAACTCCAAATCACTTAGACAGATTTATTGTCTCTTAGCGTTGAGTGAGTTACCTTCTCTCAACGCCAAACTACTTAGAATATAAATCTATTTCTAGGCGTTGAGTGATTCAGCTTCACTCAACGCCAACTTGCTTTCTCAGCTTTCTGCTGCTTGGCATTGAGTGAGTGGGAATCACTTAATGCCAAACCCTTTAGACAAAATTTCATCTTCACTAGATGTTAAGAGCATTGAGTGTGTCTTCATCACTCAACTCTTTTTGCCTTAACCCTTTCTGCATCCTCTTCTGCATGCATGGCATTGAGAGCGTTGAGTGAGCAGGCCTCACTCAATACCTTTTGCCTTAGCTAATTTTTTGCCTCTGCAGTATCTTAGGCATTGAGAGCGTTGAGTGAGCACGCCTCACTCAACATTTTTTTGCCTTAGCCAAATTTCTGTGTTTAAAAATACTGGCTTTGACTGACTGAGTGTTACACAACACTTATGAGACTATGGCGTAGAGTGAATGACCTTCACTCAATGCCTGTGGACTTAAACACTTTTCTACCTCTTACACCTTAGGCATTGACTGTCTCAGCCAGCCTCACTCAACTCTGAACTGTTTTCGATAAATGCTGAACTGAGTTCGACGAATAGTGAGCTCAGCTTGACGAACTCTGAACTCAGTTCGTCGAATTGGGACTTAGCCAAATTTCTCAAACCATATCTTATGTAAGAGTTTACCTAACGTAGCCACTTAGGATACCTGTCCCATCACTGTCATTTACTGATATATGTATATCATTGACAAGATTGACTTCCTCAAATCTAGGACAATGTGGGCAATAGACCCAACAATCTCCCCCTATTTGAGGTAGTCAAAACTCTTAAGCAAGTGAGTCAATGACATGCACATAATCATGCAGCAATAAGCATAAAAACTATATAATTAAGAAGTGATCTATAGTTACCCCACTTCCCAGCCTGTAGAGTGGAACATTACTGCACATGCTTCCCCTGAATTACTGCTACCATACTAGAACATAAATCTGATCATCTGATCATCTTTTCCTCCCCCCTTTTGACCTCAGCAAATAGCTGGTAGGATTCATCTGATCACCTGATCATCTTATCAACTACTCCCCCTCAATTAGACAGCAGTGAATTGTTGGAATTGTGCTGGACATGGTCTCCCTCAATTGGAGAATCTTCATTTCTTTAAAGAACAATTCCATCTGCAACATACCAAATAGCTTGCAACCAGATGAGGAGCAACTGAAGCTATACAAAGTTTAACATACCCAACTCAAATTTGAAGGTGTTAAACTTAGCTTCATCTAGTGGCTTAGTGAATATGTCAGGCACTTGTTTGTCTGTTATAACAAACTCGAGGGTGATGTCCCCACATTCCACATGCTCCCTAATGAAATGATATCTAATCTCTATGTGCTTAGTCCTACTATGGGAGATAGGATTCCTAGCAATTGAGATTGCACTAGTAGAATCACAGAATAGAGGAGTTCTACTTATCTGGAGGTTGTAGTCTTGAAGCTGGTGCTGGATCCACAGCAACTGAGCATAGTAGCTACCTGCTGAGATGTACTCTGACTCTGCAGTTAATATTACAACACTAGTTTGTTTCTTGCTGCTCCAATATACCAATCTCCCTCCCAAAAACAGACAGGTGCCAGATGTGCTCTTCCTGTCCTCTTTGCAGCCTACAAAATCTGCATCTGAATAACCTGTTAGTTCAAACTCCCCATTCCTAGGGTACCATAGGCCAAGATCTGGAGTGCCCTTAAGATACCTCAAGATTCTCTTAGCTGCAGAGTATGAGATTCTTTAGGGCAAGACTGATACTTAGCACAAACACATATAACATACATGATGTCTGGCCTACTTGTAGTCAGATATAGAAGGGAACCAATTATCTCTCTATAAAAATTTTATCAACAGGTTTCCCTGCCTCATCTTTGCCTACAAGCATACTTGACGCATGGGAGTTCTCATGGTGGAGGAGTTCTGAAAGAGAGGGTTAGACCTGATTTACTCTAGAGGGGGGGGGGGGGGGGGGTGAATAGAGTAATTAAAAATCTTTTTGCTATTTAAGTAATAATCAAAGTAGTGAAAAACAATAGATACCAAGATTAACAGCAAGCAAGAAAAGGAAGCAATCAAAGTTAATCTAATCTAACACAGCACATATAATGTAATCTATCACAGCCACAACAAGAACAAAAAAAAAGGGCAACCAGACAATACAAGAACTTATATAGTGGTTCCCCAGTCTTGGTACATCAACTCTTCTACCACCCTGGTAGGAATCCACTAACAGGTTTTGATCAGGTGACTGCCACCAATGAGATTTTGATAAGGTGCTCAAAACCAACACAAATAACTTTTGAAGGGAGTTAATGAACCCCTTTTATAGTGGGGGGCGAGAGATTGATGGTGTCTTCTCTTTCTCTTTTCAACAGAGAAGACTAGTGGATGTTGTTGTTGTCAAGAACTCCTCTCAATAAAACTTGGAGTCTTGCATAGGGTGTAGGTCTTCAGTCTTCTGCCTTAACTTGAAAGAGATCCAGGAACTTCTGACTGATAGAAGTTTGATGTCCTTGAAGAATCCTGGAGTGAAGGTTGAAGAGGACTCTTGATTTATTATGATTGTTCTTCTTCTTCTTCAGCAATGTCAAGGGGAAAACAATTTGTTTTTTTGTATAGAGAAGGCTCAAAATATTGTTGATGTTGATCTCTTCTCTGTGAATCTGTATTCCTATATGTTAGTTCTATGTTATAGACTTCTTGTTATCTATTGTCAACTGAAAATAAAATCTTTTTTTATTTCTCTGTCTCATTCTCCTTTGAATTTTGAAATCCTTTATCATTGAATGTTGTCTGCCTGGAGAATGGAAATGCTGCTGGAGAGAATATATCATTAATGAATTTCCCCAACCGTCCTATTAAAAATGACAAGAAGATCATAATCAATGCTGCCACTAATAACTATATTTAGAGAATATAAGCATTGATTATTCAGGAATTACTACATGAGAATAAGAACAAAAAGAGGGAAAATTCCAAGTCTGGAACTGCACAAAATTTGTCGAGCAGAGAACAGATTTCGTCGACCTGAGTCCAAAGTTCGTCGACCAGAGAAATCTTGTTCGTCGACCTGGGAAATCTTGTTCGTCGATCTGAGAACCAAGTTCGTCGACCCGAGTTCAGCTAACTGCTTTCTGTGAAGAACTTCCCAATGCTGCGCTCCAAGTTCGTCGAGGTGATAACATAACTTCGTCGACCTGAGTTCAGAGAAGGTATTCTGGACTTAAAGTTTTGAAGATGATCTCCCAAAATTCGTCGACCTGAGCTCGAATATCGTCGAGCTCAACTCAGAGAATTTACTCTGAGTTCGTCGAGCGGAGCACGACTTTCATCGAGCAGAGTTCGACGAACGTCGAACTCGTTTCCCTGAACTTGATTTTCTTCCAAGTTTGAGTCTTCTGCAGTCTTCAGTTGGCTGGTCCATGTGTGGTTGATACTAAGGACTTAGCCTAAACTTTAGGACATAATGACATGACCCTGGATATACATGGTGGGTCAATTATCCTAGTTAGTGAACCTAGCCCAAATTAAACTAGGGATCCAACAATCTCCCCCTATTTGGGTGAGGTCACTAATATGTATAAATGAAAACAAAAACATTCACAAAGCAAAAGAAATATATCTGGCAGAAAGATTAAAACATACAGCAGATATTTAAAATGTATCTTTGTGTCAGTAAATAAATAAAGAGTTTAAGACACACAGAAACTAAACAGCATATTCTCATTTCTTTTTCTTCATTTTCTCTTTTTTGCTTATCCTCCTTTTCTTTGTCAGCAGGCTGAGTAAATTTGATCTCTCTGTTGGGATTAGCAGCTTGACTCTTGGTCATAGTCATATTAACTGCTCCAATGATATTGAGATATGTGGCTCTAAGTACAACAGCCTCTGGGTGTAGATTCATACAAGCATCTACATTAAAGAATTTGTTAGCTTTTGCATACCTGTTCAATTCTTCTTTCCTATATTTGGACATAGTAGAGTACTGAGATGGATCCTTTCCTTCAGTTTTGGCTTTGTTTATCATTGATAATCCAACCAGTTCCTAGAACCTAGCCATTCTAGCAGTAGTCTCTGTCTCTGGATCCACAAAGGGAATGAGAGGAGACTTTGGCTTCTTAGGACTGTCAGCCTTTTATGGTTCAGGAACTTGCTTTTGTTGAGGTTATTACTGATATTGATGTTGTTGATGTTGTTTCCTGCTGGAAGAGTACCTCTGTTGGCTGCTTCCTTGAGAAGATGAGGATCTACCATGTTGTCTTTGGTATGCTTGAGTATATGTGGTAGACCTCTGAGATGAGCTACCTGAAGCACCAACAGTAGGTGGAGGAGGAGGAGGACCTTTCCTGTGCCTTTGAGGTGGAGGAGAATATCTTCTGCTTTTCTTTCTTGCCTTTTGTTCATTTTTAGACATCCACATCCAGGCTGGCATTCCATGATAGGGAGTAATGTTCTGTAAGATATAGTAAAGAGTGTCATGAGTTGGATTTGGCTTAGGAACAGCCTCTGGAGGAGCCTTCCCTTTCTTAGAAACTTTCATCTTTGCAGAAGGGCTATCATCAGAATCATCATTTTCATCTTCATCATCCTCAGAGAAACCTTGAGGATCATCATATAAGGCATTAATAGCCTTCAGAATATCTTTGTCAATTTTTAGATCTTTGTCAACTTTCTTTTCAGCCTGAGGCTGTGCTTGAGATACTGGAGCTAGAGCTGGAGCTCGAGCAATTACTTGAGGTTCTAGAATAACTGTGTCAGTAGTGCTTTCAACAACTGTTTTATTTTCCTCTTCAATATCTGCCATAATTATTTCATCGAGATCTGACATTATACTGTCATCCATTTTGTAGGTGTGAAGTGAAATGGCTTTAGGGGAAGCAATTCTCTTGGGAGCTGATATTATAAGAGGCTTTGCAACTGCAAGACTAGCCTTAAGTTGCTTGGCAACTATGGGGCTGATTGGTGCAGTGTATGGTACAATGAACAAAGATTGTTGATAAGAATAGCTGGGTAGATTATTTCTATAAATAGGATTGAATAAATCCAATAAATAATTCAAAGTAACTATGGGATTTAGCATATAATCACAAATAGTTTCAATTTCAGCCATAACAGGCTCATCCATATCTGTAACTAAGTCAATTAAATCTATTATATCAGAAAGAGTGGCTGCTTCTTTTAAAGAGTCTGTTATAAAAGAATCTGTATCTACTTCTGCTGTTGTTGTTGCTGCTGCTGCTTCTACTGCTGGAGCTTCTTCTTTATGGAGCATCTCCCCCTGACTGGCTGTAGAGAGTCCTGGAGCTAGTCCCCCAGAAGAAGGGAAATGGGATAGAGCAACAACTTTGGCAGAGAGAGTATGGATGGAGGTAGTGAGGGGAGCTAGAGCATCATCTAGGAGTTTTTGTAGAGTGGGAGAGATGAAGGCTAGCAGATCCTTAGCAATATCAGAGAAGTTTAGATAGAGGGAATTTGGAGCAGTGGAGGAGTAGGGATTGTGATGACCACAATTTGAACAAATAGAAAATTCACTGGACATATCTGTGTGTGTAGTTAGGTACAATAGATGTAAGGTCAGTTTGGATGAGTAGAGGGAAGGGGACAGAGGGAGTTGTAGTTGTAGAAAGGGGAACTGTTGTTGTGGGGGAGGAGATGGGTTCCTAATGTGGAGATGGTGGAGGAAATAATAGATTGAAAGTATGGGAGGAGATAAACATGTCAGGGTTTGTGTCAGTTAGATGAGGTGGAATTGGAGATTGTGGTGGAGAGTATAGAGGAGATTGATGTGGGGATGGTTCTGGTGATTTATGTGGTGATGAAAGGAGGTTGAATGAGAGTTCTTGCATGGAGGAGGATGTGATGTCAGATATATGTACTTGGGAAGAAGATGGAGGTGGAGATGGTGGTGGTGGAGGATGTGCAGGAGATGGAGCTGGAGTTGGAATGTGAACCTGTTGGTGTTTTTATTGTTGTTGTGGTTGAGGTTGTGGAGAAGAAGGAATGGTGGAGGTGGAGGGAGATTCTTCTGGGGGTGGAGGAGCGGCTATGACTGCCCTTGTGCTCTCATAAGATCTTGTAGAAGAAGAAGCCTTGGTTGGCTTAGTTATCTTCCTCTCCCATCTTCCAAAGAGGGCAGAGGTAAGCCTCTTGGAGGCATTGATGAACACTGGTGGGGAAACCAGATGCTCAGAAGCCTTCTCCTGCAGAAAATCCCCAAAATCCGGCCAAAGCAGACTTCTTTCTTATTATTTTTCTTTTTGATTAAATCGAACAACAACTTGTCCCAATTTGTTGCTTTCATCTATACCAGAGCACTCATCACTATGAATTGGTGTCTGGTTATGTAGTCGTGTGTTGTGTGTTTCCCTAGCAGTACCTTCCCGACTATGTCAGCCAAGAACTTGTACTTAGGAGACAAGTTCTTCTTTAGTAGTTTGTTAGGGTTGTCGCCAGAATGATCCATCTTGGTCAGCATATTATCATACTCCTCAGAGTCCATTTTTCTGTCATCAGTACCATTCGATAGACCGAAGATTTCGGTTAGTATATCAGGAGAGATGCAGACTTGATTACCAGAGATTGTGCCTGTCATGTTATCTTCTGCTGTGGAGGAAGTAAAAACCCATTATTTACTTTCAGTCATTGCAATCTTTATTCTAACTGTCATGAACTTCTTCAGTTGTTGATCATCAAACAGCTTCAGGATCTCCACAAAGAATGCATCAGAAAACTGGAAGGAGTCGAAATCTATGTTAAAGCCCATATCAAATTTCATGGTGGAGAGAGTGCTTGCTAGAATCGCCATGAATACACCGAAAAGAAAGAAACAAAGATCAAGTGCAAAGGGAACAGAAAGCGCGGGAGGAGGTCGAAGAAAACCTAGATATTGGATTTTCTGAATATGAAATGCCAGTCTCCGTTCGACGAATAAAAAAATTCTTCGATCTGAGGTCGACGAGGTATTGTATAGTCAAATTAATTCGTCGATCTCAGTCAGAAGATGTGAAAACATTTTGTCGAGCTCCGTTCGACGAAAGCATTCTGATGCAAATTCATCGATCTCCAGTCGACGAAAATAACTTCACACACAGAGAGTTTATCGATCTCCGTTCGACGAATTTCTCTAGAAATTTTCTCAGTTCGTCGATATCCATTCGATGAACTTTGAAAAATTCGTCGACCATAGACAGAAATCAAATTAAAGTTTCTCCATTTATCATACCAAGCTGATTTATGAAGAACAGATGGTTCCTCTCATCCAAAGGCTTGGTGAAGATATCTGCTCTTTGTAAATCAGTGTATATATAGACAAGATTAATTTTATTTTTATCTACACACTATCTAATAAAATGGTACCTAATGTCTATATGCTTAGTCCTACTATGATGGACTGGATTTTGTGCTATGGATATAACACTTGTGTTGTCACATAGTAAAGTTGATTTATTTAAGTTGAAGCTATAGTCTAGTAGTTGGTTCTGAATCCACAACATCTGTGAACAACAACTGCCAGCTGCAATATATTCTGCTTCAGCAGTTGAAGTGGACATAGATGACTGCTTTTTGCTAAACCAAGAGACTAATCTCATACCAAGGAACTGGCATGTTCCTGAGGTACTTTTTCTGTCTACTCTGCATCCAGCAAAGTCAGCATCTGAGTATCCAGTTAACTCAAACTCTGACTCAGTGGGATACTAAAGTCCTAGACTAGTATAACTCTTTATATATCTTAAAATCCGTTTTAAGGAGGTGAGATTCTTTAGGGTTCACTAGGAACCTAGCACAAAGACATATAGCAAACATTATGTCAGGTCTGCTTACTGTAATGTATAGTAGGGACCCAACAATGCCCCTATATAATTTCTGATCAACTTGTTTCCCATGTTCATCAAAATCTATTACAGTATTTGTAGCCATGGGTGTTTTCTTTGCTGAGGCATCAGCCATCCCAAACTTTTTGAGAAGCTCCTTAGCATACTTAGCTTGGGATATGAAGATGCCATTATGTAGCTGCTTCACTTGGAGACCAAGGAAGTAGGAGAGCTCACCCATGCTACTCATTTCAATCTTTGAATGTATGAGGATAGAAAACCTCTTGCATAGTTTGGAATCAGTAGACCCAAATATAATATCATATACATAAATTTGTACTAACAATATTTGATCCTTATGGTGCCTAGTGAATAATATCATATCTACAATGCCTCTAGAAAATTTATGCTATATCAAGAAGCTAGCTAAGGTCTCATACCAAGCTCTTGGAGCTTGCTTTAAACCATAGAGAGCTTTATGCAATCTAAAGACATATGAGGGATGAGTTGGAGAGGTGAAACCTGGAGGTTGTTCAACATAAACCTCTTCTTTGAATTCTCCATTCAGAAAGGCACTTTTGACATCCATTTGAAAAACTTTGAATTTCTTATAGGCAGCATAAGTAAGGAAAATCCTGATTGCTTCCAGCCTTGCAACAGGAGCAAAAGTCTGGTCATAATCAATCCCTTCCTCTTGCATATAACCTTGAGCAATCAGCCTTGCTTTATTCTTTATGATGACACCTTAGGCATCCGGCTTGTTTCTATATACCCACTTAGTTCTAATGACTGGATAGTCTTTGGGTCTTGGAACTAAGTCCCAAACTCTGCATCTCTCAAATTGATTGAGCTCCTCTTGCATTGTAATAATCCAGTGTGGATCTTGCTCTGCATCTTTTATGGATTGGGGTTCAATTTGAGATATGAAGCATGCATGCATCAAATCTTGGTTGAGTTGATGCCTTGTCTGCACAACAACTGACATGTCTCCAATCAGTTGAGATATGGGGTGATCTCTAAATGTGACAAAGTCAGTGGGTGGAGTTGGTTGTTCAACAGCCTGGGGAATAAATTCCTCTTATGGAATTAAGTTTGAAAGGGATGTGTTAGATCTGAAATACTCTAGAGGGGGGAGGGGGGTGAATAGAGTATCCTAAAATCCTTAGAAAACTTTACAGATTTTACTGTAAATAAAAACTGCAGAATAACAAATGAATAATCACAAACACACAGCAGACCTAGCTAGCACAAATACAGCAAGAACAAAAGAAAGGGCAACCAGATAACACAAGAAATTATAGTGGTTCCCCAACTTGGGTACATCCACTCTTCTACCACCCTGGTAGGAATCCACTCAGATTTTTGATCAGGTGCCTGACACCAATGAGCTTTTGATCAGGTGCTCAAAAACCAAACCTCAAGTCTTTTGGTCAGGTGACTTGTAACCAGGAATAACTTTTGAAGGGAGTTATAACCCTTTATACAGTGGGGGTGAGAGATGATATTGTCTTCTCTTTCTCAATATACAACTGAGAAGACTTAAGTGGAAATGATTTTAGCAAAGAGCTCCCCGTGATATGTAGAATGGCTCAGGAAAAACTGGAGCTTTGCTTCAGGGTGATAGGCCTTCAGTCTTTAAGCCTTGACCAGAAAAGATCTTCAGGAACTTCTTGACAAATGGAATTGATGTTGTCCTTTGAAATGTCCTCGAGAGTTGAAGAATGAAGACTCTTGATTTTTGATTGATTGTTCTTCTTCTTCAGATAGCAGATGTTCTTCTGGTGTAGGGCTTCTTCTCTTTTTGCAGAGTTCTGTATTGAGAGTGAGCAGTGAAAATCCTTGATTCAGACTAATTATATTACTATCTGTCTGTGTGTCTATTTTCTCTTTTTGTCCTATGTACAGGAAAAGAGAGAAAATCTCTTTTATATTTCCTGTCAAAAATTGTCTTTCGAAATTTGAAATTCTCTGCAATCAATGCTGACGGCCTTGAGAATAAACTGCATTGAATTATTTCCCCAATTGTCCTATGGAAAAATGGTAAGCAATAATCATGGAGAAGACCATAATCAATGCTCCTTTTAATAGTTATATTCAGAGAATATTTGAGCATTAATTACACAGGAATTATTGCAGTAAGAAGGTGACAGAAGGAAGGAAATATCTAAGTCTGGATTCGTTGAACAGATAACATAAATTGTCGAGCTGAGTTCACAGTTCGTTGAGCCGAGTTGCTGTGTTCGTCGACCAGATGACTTCTGTTCGTCGAGCTGAGTTCCAAGATCGTCGAGCTAAAACAAAACTGCATTCTGTAGAAACTTTGCCTTTTCTGTGTATGGAGTTCATCGAGCTAATAACTGGTTTCGTCGACTGAAGTTCAACAAAGTATTTCTGGACTTAGAATATTTCAGATGCTTCTGGAATGAAGTGTTGAAGAGAATTTCCAGAAATCGTCGACTTGAGAATTTGTTTCGTCGAGCTGAGAACCACTAACTGCTGATAGATAACTCTAGCCGAAGTGTTCAAAGTTCGTCGAGCTGAGAATCTTGAATTCATCGACTGAAGATGATTCTAGACTTAGAAAAATTGAGAAACTTCTGGAATAATAAGTTGAAGTAGAGAACCCAGAAATCATCGAGCAGAGAACTGAGTTCGTCGGCCTAAGTCTAGAGAACAAAGTCTAGACTTGGAATGCTGAAGGTAGAGTCCAAAGATCGTCGACCTGAGAATCAAGTTCGTCGAGCTCAGCTCAGAGAATTTTCTCTGAGATCGTCGAGCTGAGCACAACTATCGTCGACCTGAGTTCAATGAATGTCGAACTCATTTTACTGAGTCTTTGGAAAATCTCTAAGTCTTGAGTCTCTACAGTCTGATGATGGCTGGTCCATGCAGTGTTGATCCTAAGGACTTGGCCTAGACTCTAGGACACAACTATGACCCTGCTATACATGATGGATCACAAGATCCTAACTTAGTGAACCTAGCCCAAATCAAACTAGGGATCCAACAATCTCACCCTATTTGGGTGAGGTCACTAATTACAGACTCAGACTTAAACTTAAAATAAACAAAGCAGGAAAAACATATATCTGGCAGAGAAAAATGAACACATGCAACAGATATATATATATATATATATATATATATATATATATATATATATATATATATATATATATATATATATATATATATATATATATATACAGATAAGCTTTGTTCAGAAATAAGAAAGCAGTTATAAACATAACAGAAATTAACCAGTTCAGAACTCATTTCTTTTGCTTCTTCTCTTTGGGCTTTTCTTCTTTGCTCTTGTCTCCTAGCTTAGTAAAAATAATTTCTCTGTTTGGATCTGAAGCTTGCACTTTGGACATGGTCATATCAGCAGCCCCTATAATCTTCAAATATATGGCTCTGGGGACTACTGCATCTGGGTGCAATTTCATATAATCATCAACATTAAAAAACTTGTTAGCTTTCTTAAACCTCTTAAGCTCTTCTTTCCTGTACTTTGACATTGTTGTATATTCTGAGGGATCCTTTCCTTCAACTCTGGCTTTGTTGATCATCAAAAGGCCAACAAATTCTTGGAACCTGGCCATCCTTGCTGAAGTACCTATTTCTGGATCTTCAAAGTGTACAGGAGGAGAAGGAGGTCTATTGGAGCTTTCAGCTTGTTGATGTTGCTGCTATTGTTGAGGCTGATGTTGCTTGCCAGAAGGATATTATCTTTGTCGGCTGCTTTCTGAGGATGAGGACCTATCTTGATGTCTTCGATAAGTTTGAAATTGGGTAGTCCTTTGAGAAGTTGTGCCTGAAGCACCAACAGTTGGAGGAGGAGGAGGAGGAGGATGGTCCCTTTTGTATTTCTGAGTTGGAGGAGGGGAGTATCTTCTCCTTCTTTTCCTTTCTTTCTGTTCATTTTTAGATAACCACATCTAAGCTGGCATCCCTTTATATGGAGTTATCTTCTGAAGGATATAGTAGGGAGTGTCATTGGCTAGATTTGGTTTAGGAGCAGGAGGAGGAGGTGATTTCCGCTTCTTAGATACTTTCTTCTTCTTTGGATCCTCATCAGAATCCTCATCTTCATCATCATCATCATCATCATCAGATCCCCGAGGATTATCATATAGATCATTTAAAGCCTTCAGGGCCTCAACAGAAATAATAGGTTTCTCAGTCTGAGATGGAGCTGGAGGAGAAACTTCAATAGGAGCTGGAGCTGGAGAGCTGTCTGTGACATTGCTTTTAGCAACTGCCTTATTCTCTTCTTCAATGTCAGCAAAGATCAAAGCATCAAGATCTGGCATTGGAGAGTCATCCATCACAAAGCTTGAGCAGAAATATCTTCTGGAGAGGATGGCATGACTGCAGGCTCTAAAGCAGCAAAACTGTCCCTGAGTTGCTTGGAAACTGTAGGACTTATTGGTGAAGAATAGGGGATAATAGCCAAAGATGGCTTAGTATAATCTGTTGGAAGGAAGCTCAAAAATGCAGTATCAAAAATTTTCAACAAATGTGCCAAATCTACTGTGGGATTTAAAATAAAATCAGCAACAGTAAGAATCTCTTCAGTAACTGACTCATCTAAATCCATGTCAATCTCAATAAAATGAATGAAATCAATAAAATCTGTATCTTCTGCTGTTGCTGCCTCTAGATCTGCTGGAGCTACTGAAACTGAAACTGCTGCTACTGCTGGAGCTACTGCAGCTTCTTCATCAAGCATCTCCCCCTACCTAGTTTCAGTGTGAACTAGAGCCAGGCCCCTAACTGAAGAGGGGGCAGTAGTGAGGGCATATATCTAGGCAAATAGGGTAGATATGGAAGTAGCAAGAGGTGTAATGGCCTCCGCTATTATTGTTTTGAGGAGGGGTATGATGAGGGCAATGATAGTTGAGATGGTGGAGGGATCCAGTGGTGGAGTTGCAGTTGGTATTTCAAATGGTGGTTGGGTGGAAATATGTGGAGGGATGGTAGATGTTGGTGAGGATGGAGGAGGAGTAGCTTACATTTGGACATCCTGGATGGATTCAGTTGGAGGAGAAGTGGGAGGAGATATCTGCTATTTTATATCCCTCACTTTCAGATCTTCTCTTTGCTATTTTATATTAATTCATTTTTTATGCTATCCAAGTCCTTTTTGATTTTCTTGTTTTCATTTTGTACGGAGTTCTTCTCCTATATAACACTATCTAACTTCTCACACAAATGTTCATTAATTTCAAGAAGTTCAGTATAGGTGGGTGGAGTTACCCCAGTGTTGCTCTAGACACTATACTCGTCGTCAGATTCCTCTTGACTCCTTCCCATGAGGCACAGATTGGCCTCATCTTCGCAGATTGAGTCTGAGGAGCTAGACTCGTCAGATCCATCCTCCTCCCAAGTCAGCGCCTTCAGCACCTTCTTCTTCCCTTTGTGCCGGCTCTGCTTCTCTTCTCCTCCTTCAGGAGTCTTAGGCATTCCCTCTTTAAGTGCCCAGGCTTGTGGCAGTGATAACACTCAGGATAGGACTTCGCATCATCACTTTTTGTGTCCCTCGACGACTTGTTCCACCTTTTGGCTTCTCCAGCTCCTCTCTTCAGGAATTTTTTAAATTTTCCCTGCTTCTTGGGATTCTTTATGAACTTTCTGAATTCCCGAACATAGAGGATTTCCTCATCATCTTCCACGAATTTTTCACCAGTCCTTCTCTCCCTTGTGGCCTTCAGCGTCAGTCCCCTCTTCTTTATTTTCCTGGGATACTCCTCTGCTTGAATCATTAGTTCAAGTTCGTGTGTCTTCAGATTACTGATCAGGCTCTCTATCACCAGGGTGCTGATCTCATGAGATTCAGCAATAGTAGTCACCTTCGGGTTGAAGCGAGGTGGCAAGGATCGCATGATCTTTCTCACCAGATCTCCATTTGAGAAATTCTTCCCGAGAGATCGCGAGGCGTTGATGATCTTTATGAAGTGTGTATACATGTTGTACACTTCCTCGTCGATCTCCATCTAGAATTATTTGTATTCAGATTTGAGTCGGAACAGCTTCGACTCCTTAACCTGTGAAGTACCTTCATGAGTAAGTTCAAGTAAGCACCAAATATCATAAGCAGTTTCATAGTTGCAAATTATATTGAATTCAGCTTTATATAATGCGCAGAATAGAGAGTTCATATCCTTATCATTGTTCGTACATCTAAGCTTATCTGTGTCATCTCATTTGTCGTTTGGTTTGATTATGACGGTATCACCTACAGTGAACGTGGGTGCATTGTATTTCGTCTCTACCAAGGCCCATACGTCCATGCTTTGAGTCATCAGAAAGATCTTTATTCGAGTTCTCCAGTAACTATAGTCACTACCCATAAACAGTGGAGGTCTACTTACATTTTGTCCCTCAGAAAATGCATAAACAGGGTTGGTCATCTTACTTCAGGATTTTAAGCCTTTAGAAGTAACCTTGGCTCTGATATCACTTGTTGGATCTCATGGCCAACCTTAGAGGGGGTGAATAAGGTTTTTTGTGTTAATGTAATTTAAATTATTTTGCCACAGAAATTGAGTTCTAGAAGCTACCGCAGGGCGTTAGGTAGCTAACACGCGGCGGTAAGTCTATGAACTCGTCTCCCAGTGTAGATTCGTTTGTATACCCCACAGAAGAATAACAACAAATAATCTCAGCAGACAACAAAGATGATAAAGCATAAGTACTGTAATTCCATTGCAAGAATTAAAAACAACTAATGTTTAGACAATTACAAAAGGGTGATCCCCGTGACGCCGGAGATAAAAGGTGATGAGAAAGAAGAACTCTTTTGTTTTCTATACCGACCCACTCCACGGACCGGTTTGCTCTCTCTCTCTTTCCCTCCGAGAAAGGTCTTCGAGCCGGCTCTTCACCTCTACGCAAGGAAGGGTCTTAGAGCCCCGCTAGTCCTCTGATCTTAACGTCCCTACCCCAGGATGATTTTCCACGGAATCCTACCTGGATTCTGACGACCATCACCGGTCGATTTTCATCACCACGAGAATAAGAAAAATATAAGATTACAAAAATAAATATGTAAAGAATCTAAAAGATTAAGTTCTCCCTCTATACGATTTCTCTGTCGAGCGATCCACGGCCGGTGCTTGAGATCTTCGTATGGTAGCAACCGGCTGGCTATTCATAGTCGATGTAGATCTTGGATCGCTGGAGTTCTTCGTGCGCGAATGGGAGGGAGATGAATTTCTTTTCCTTTGACGAAAACGTTTGGAACGGAACGCAGAGAGGCGGCCAAACCTTAGAATGTACAAACTTGATATCTTTTTATCTTCTGTAATGAGCACAGAAATGGAGGCGGCTTTATATAAGTGTTTGTGAAAATACACCACCTCTGGCGGTAAGACTAACGCCCGGTGGTATGTTCACGAGCTTAATGTGTCAGTTGTCCTCCAAATTAGGAAAAATATTCAAAACGAATATTTTCCTTTTTCCGATGCTAGCGCGGTGCGGTAAGTAGATAGTGCCAGGTGGTAGGCCTAACTCAACGTACTCAATGCCTTAGAGCGTTGAGTGGGTTACAGTGGCACGGTACCAAGCTAGCACCCGGCAGTAGTGCTGTCTCAATGCACTTAATTCCTTGGAGCGTTGAGTGGGTTACCACGGCGTGGTACCAAGCTAGCGAAGTGTTGTCTCAATGCACACAACACCTTGGAGTGTTGAGTGGGTTACTGCGGCGCGGTACCATGCTAGCGCCTGCGTGGTAGGTTCCCGAGAGCTTTGTCAAAATAATTCATCGAGCTAGCAAGAGCGGAAGAACTAGCGCAGAGCGGTAGGTTCTTGAGAGCTCTATCCAATTAATTCGCAGCTACCGCCTGGCGGTAACTTCTATCGCTTGGCAGTAGCATCCATAGGAGACTTCTTTTCTTTGTGTGAACCTGTCAACCTGCACACTCTATCAACACAAGATGCTACCAAATACAACCTGTGATTTGATATTCTCAAACATAGGGTATGTCAAACAACGGTTCCAATAAGTGGTTCCGGACTCAATCGCTCCAGCTCCAAAGGTAGTGATTGTAGAAGATGCTGCAAATGACTTGGATGATGAAGTTGCTGCTGATGATGACCTCACAGTTAAGGATTATGAGATTGAGGACACTGATGAACACCTTAAGTCTATTGTTGTTGATGAAGTAGCTGATGTTGTTGTGAATACTGTTACTACTGATACTCAATTTGATGTTGTTGTTGCTGAGCAAGTTTCAGCAGCGCACCAGCTTGTCACTCTCCCATACATAGTTCCTTCTACATCTGCTGAGGGGGAGGTGACTCAGTCTACTGTATCAGTTTCTACTCAGGTTGACAGGATGATCTGCAACCTTGAGAAGAGAGTTGCTAAGGCAATAGGTATACCTCCAGTTCTTCTTGAGGAGGTAGTTGAGGTTTTTGATGAGGAAGGAGATGTAGAGGAACAAATTATTGATAATGTGGACACAAATGCAAAGACAATGATAGATGCCCACAACAGATCTTTGGCTCACTTTGACAACACTCTTCCTGCTTATTCTAATGTTGTCATTGATGAAGTCAGAAAGTGTTAGGAGTCTATGAAAGCTAAGCTGATTGTCATTGAAGTTGTCATGGTAGAAAACTTCAAAATGGCTAATGATTATGGCTATGACAATTTCATGTGGCTACATGGTCAGTTGACAAGCTTTCAAGCACCTACTGTACCTGTTCCTGTTGAAGTTCATCCTCCTAAGGATTACTCTCAACAATTGACAGACACACAGGAATTCTTTCAAGACACTGCTACTACTGTTGTTGAAGAGATTCCATCTGCTCTAGTCTACAAGAGGAGAAAGTATGGTGAAGTTCCATCTGCTGCAAGATCAGACCCTACTAGAGATCTACCTGCCAGAGACAGAGAAATGGAAGAGGTGTGGAGCCCAATTTCCTGAGGAATCATCTTGGATATATTTTCCTTGGTCGATCTCGGAGGAGAAAAGAGTGAATTATGCTATGACCAAGGGAAATGGAATAAGTACAAGTTGGCTTGCACCAGATAGAGGATACACTTCAGAAACCACAGCAATGCTGATCCAATGCCTCCACCTCCTCCAAAGTATTATCCTAAGCCGAGGGCTTATTTTGATAGGCAAAGGAAGAAGAGTCAGAGCAGGTAGGAACATTAGTTATATTTTATGTTGAGTTGTGGGTCCCCCCCCTATTAAACACTGCGAACATTTTTTGACATATATATATATATATATATATATATATATATATGATTCTCACAATTGCCTTGGAATGCGTTTTTTTGTTAATATTATTTATCTTTTCAAGTTTTCATATTTTATTATTTATCATGTGCAATTCACCTTAGCTTGTAAGATTCTGACTTCTTCAAATAGAGGAAGATTGTTGGGTATTGTATCCACAATAACCCTGATTTGAAGAAGGGTCCAGTCAAGCTAAGATGAATTGTGACTGTATTTGATATGCTAGTTTAGTTATGTACTTACATGTTTTCATTACTAATTACACACCAATGTCAAGTTACATGGGCCAGTAAATACATGACTATACAATGTAATTCCTCATTGTGTAGGCCAAAGTGTTGACTCACGTGTAATCTCTCTATTGGGGTGTACTTCTATCCCAAGTACAAGAGAAGGCTCAAGAATGGTCAAGGCTTAGAATTAGAGAGATAAAAATTCTCCTAAGTATAATTTGTCGAGTATGGTTTGGAATACTCGTCGAGTATCAGTGTGATACTCGTCAAATTCATCGTATATACCTACCTTTACGTGTCGAATTCATCTCTTATGCTTAGGTTAATTTTGCCAAAGAAGTGAAAAATCTATTACGTAAAATTCGTCGTGTATCATTGTGCATACTCATCGAATGTATCTAACGATACTTCCCAAATTCGTCGAATATGCTAAGTGGTACACGTCGAATTCATCGAATCCATTCGACGCTACTTCACTAGATTTTTCCAAGTATTATTCATCGAATATCAAAGCGTTGAGTGTGTTGAGTTAACTTGACGATATTCGTCGAATGCTACCTATAGCGTTGAGTGAACTCAAGGCGTCGAGTGTAACGACGTTGAGTGCGTTGAGTTAGTTAATGTATACTCGACGAATTCATCGAGTATGCCAGGTGATACTCGATGAATTCATCGAGTATGACTCTTCTCCGTGGCGTTGAGTCACCAGCCATCGTGGGATGATTTGGCTAAGTCCTTTTTGTCATATATCAAGATGTATTCAATAAGTATCATTATGATACTCGTCGAATTTTACTTAGGTCATTTTTCTGATAATTTTCAAAAACCAGTCTCGGGTTCGGTCAGCCATGCACAATGCTTTTTTAGGTTTTGTTTTTGGAAACTTTCTTTATACCATTGGTAAGAAGATCTCTATAAATACCTAGGGATATTTTTCTTCCATGATAATCGTGTTATTACTAAAATTTGAATGAATAAGAAATTTCCAAAATAGGAGACCGTCGGTTGCACGCGAAGTTTTGCAAATTCTCCTGATTGGCTGCCAACTACAGTGCATGATTCATCTTCATCGACCTATACAGTTGGATTTCTACCATCTAAAGCTCTATACTCCTCCAGATAGTGTCGGTTGAAGGTTCACAATTCAAGTTCTTCAAGATTACATTTCTCCAAGTTCTCCAAGATTCAAGATCTACTTTTTTAAAGAATGTTGGGGCGTAGACTTGTAATCGTTTGTGTTTTGTAATATTCTTTTACATATTGTAGAAGATTTTTTCTCTGAATTTGTAGATCCGTTTGTGGATCGAGATTGTATATCCGTTTGTGGATGGAGTTTGTAGATCTGGTTGTGGATCGAGTGGTAGGAGCGTCCTCTCTGAGTTGTAGGAGTTGCGGCTCCGAGGTGTAAGATCCGTTGTAATCTGAGAAAGGTGAAGTAGCCATATCTACCCCTTCGTGGGAGATAGGCGCGGCGGGAATGTGGACGTACCCAACTCGGGGAACCACTATAAATCTCTGTGTTTTTTTTGCTTGGTTTTTTGAGAAATTTTTATTTCGCAAAAAGACACAAACATCATTTATTCCCCCCCCCCCCCCCCCCCGACTAGGTTATTTTGTTAGACGCTAGATACTTTCAATAAATTTTGATATGATGGATACAATAAAAATGCTTGGCTAATATAATGTTAGGCTTATGGTCACTCAAACATGGTTTTTCCCTTTTAATCACTCAAGGTGCAATACTCATGTTGACCTATGATCTACTCTTATATTAGACATGTCATTATCATGGAGAAAATCAGTAAAGATAAATGAAATTCAAGGTTATTGTAAAATTTAGTGTAAGTCAGTTGTCAACTACATTGATTAGAAGTTGTCGACTGCATAGGCATGAAGCAAAGTCATTTATCGACTGCATTAACTGTAAAGTTAAGTAATTTGTTGACCACAATGACTGGATAGTAAAGTCATTTGTCGTCTGCATTGATTATAAGACTACACGATTTATCAACTACATCAACTAGACTTGCGAGAAGGATTTTTCTCGATAGATGGCTCTAGGGTTGACTGCATTAAGTTGTGATTTTAAGGAGCAACATATTATCTACATTATAAATATAAGTGTTAAAGGAGTTTATCGACTACAACAGCTAGAGTTTTACTTACAATATTTGTATCGACCTGAGCATGTTCTAACGGCCTTCTGCTGAGATTAAGCTGCAGATTGCATAGTTATTCAAATTGATTTAAATTTCATTTTCTACTGCAATAATCAAGGTGCTTTAAGAGGAAAAGAATAATACACATTGATTACAAATTCTAACTGTTTAATGATCTTTATTTAAGCAAAAATTTTAGTCGTTGAAGAATTCCTTTTCAAGCAGCAATATCTCTATCAGTCCAGTCTTCTGCATATTGGGCTTTGAAAATTGAACAAGCACATAAGACCTACATGCTCATACACCATTTAGACTTTTATGCAAAATTTTTGCAAGTGCTTCAGCCTTAGAATTCCTTCAAGACAGCAGCATCTGCAAACCATAGAGAGATATCTTCTAAGGCTCAATAGAATAACAACTTTTTTGAAGAAATTTCTCTCCAACAAAAGTATTATTGATCCAACCTAATTCATTCCAAGCAAATA